>JABUQX010096904.1:27500-31005 GCA_015478945.1 Trachelipus rathkii
TATAATCTTGTAATTTTTCAGATATTTATTTAATATATTTTAAATACATAAATTAACTAAAAAAAATAAAAATTAAAATAAAGCACCACTCTACAAAAGCCGACCACTGAGTCAATCGACTCAACTACTGACCATTGAGCGACTTCACGGCGACTCGAGTGACTCGAAGGTCAAAAAATGAGTCCTGGTCAAAGAAATGTAAACCTTTGAATATATATATATATAATATATATATATATAGTATATATATAGTATATATATATAAGATATATATATATATATAGATATATATATAAATTATATATATATATAATATATATATATATATATAATATATATATATATATATATATATGGCCCAGTAATGATTGTGTATAATTTATCTTTATTACAATACTTAACCCTACATGGTGTTTATCCCTTAAATGAGAAAGGGAAATTTCTTTGCAGAGCTACACGTTCTCTGGGGATAGAACCATATTAACCTTAACTATACTAGTTGAATTGTCTACCACGTACGTACGATAAGCAAGTAATTAAGTGTGTGGAAATATGTTTAATAGTTTAGTATTTCACTCGAGTCTTTGAAGGATAGGAAAACAATAGCAATAACTTTACCGTTTACCGTTAAGTTATCAAAGGCATTGATTTTATTAAGTTATTGTTAGTAAGTTATTACTATATGATAAACATTAACTTACCTTAAGTCCCGATCACACCTGGGATTCGAATCATTGTTACTGTTGACTTTGAACAGCATTCTTTATCTTATGAAGCCGAAATTGCAAACATCTTCATTATTCTGCATCAGTTTAAATTAAAAGAACGTTCATTCCTCTCCATCTCACTCGATTATCCAAATATTTGATTTGTGCTTTATATCTTGGGCATGTGACTTACCCAACATTGATTTATATTTCAACAATTAGAGAAGTAAGTTAAGTACAACAAATAAGTAAATAAGTAAACAAGCAAGTAAGTAAGCAAGAAAGAAATCAATTAGCAAGTAAGTAAGTAAGTAAGTAAGTAAGTAAGTAAGTAAGTAAGTAAGTAAGTAAGTAAGTAAAGTAAGTTAAGTAAGTAAGTAAGGTAAGTAAGTAAGTAAGTAATGTAAGTAAAGTAAGTAAGTAAGTAAGTTAAGTAAGTAAGAAGTAAGTAAGTAAGTAAGTTACCAATTTAAAATTTTAATTTCCCAGAAATAATAATTGGGTAATTTCAAGATCTGATAAAGGACAAAATCTCGTTATCTTAAACAAAGATGATTATCTCTCAAAATGTACTGATTTACTTAACGACACCTCTACTTACACTTTACTCAATAAAAACCCTCTTCAAAATTCACACAACACTTTCAATCACAAACTTAAACTCATCATTAAAATTCACCCAAACCTCCTTCATGATCTAAAACCCAACCTACCCCGCATACATACCTCAATTCTACGGTGTTCCTAAAACACACAAAAACAACATCCCTGTCAGACCTATAATCTCCAACATTAATTCAGTTACATATAAACTCTCCTCATGGCTGTCCAAACAACTAAAACCATTACTTGGACATATTTCACCCTCCCACCTAAAAAAACTCTGAAGACTTTATTCAAAAAATACACAACATTTTTCCATAATTATACAATCACTTTCATGAAACTTGACGTTACTTCTCCTTTTCACGTCAATACACCGTCCCATTTTGCCATCTCTTTATCTATTAGAAAGATTCTTTAACCTAAAACACTTACAACCCTAGCATACCCGTCGTTTCTCCCTCTCTCCTCATAAACAACTAATTTTATCTCACCCTGTATGAACACAATTTCTTCCATTTTAACAACATTTACTAAAACAAAATTCTGGTCTAAGCATGGGATCTCCCCTCTCCCCAATTCTTAGTAACAACATATTTATGGAACTATTAGAACACTTTTTCATACTTAACCACCCGTTTTTTGTCCAACACCACATGGCTCGCTTTATGAGTGGGATGATATTATTATCTGCTACTCGCCATAAAACAACCAACCCAACTACTCAATATCATTGTATCTACATCAACTTAAAATCCAACCCTAATATAAAAATCTTACCCTGGATTACGCTCTCTTATACAATCACACCCTACCTTTCTTTGATAAATTACCCCTCTTTAGGAAAACAACATGAAATTACCCTACTCTTTAGCGTTTATCGAAAACCTACTTCCAAATAAAGAGAGAAAAAAAAAAAAAAAAACATATAAAAAGAAAAAAAAGCAAAAAAAGAAAAAAAAAAAAAAAAAAAAAAAAGAAAAAAAAAAAAAAAAAAAAAAAAAAAAAAAAAAAAAAAAAAAAAAATAAAAAAAAAAAAAAAAAAAAAATCCCTTCTTACATCCATTGGGACTCCTACAACATTTTCAACATGTTAAATCTGGTGTTCTATCCGCTCTCTTCCTAAGAGCTCTACGCATCTGTTCTCCTACTCTTCTACATAATGAAATCAAATACATTTTCAGTACTTTCAAGAAACTATCTTATCCAACCTACACTATCAAAGGCCTTCACTTTAATAACAGCCAAAAAATAAATTCTACAACGCCTACCACCTCTGTTTAAGACTTGTGACCAACGCGCACTCCTTATCCACCTATCTACCACATTCCTCAGCCTACCACCATTAAACAAAATCCTCTAAAGCTTTACTATCACATTAGATGCAAGCTCCTCTAACACCTCTTCAAAAGAATTACTTACAAACTCCAACTCACAAAATAAACTACTCTCTATCTAATGCATATATCATAAATCCCCTGTCATCAACCCCCCCCCTGATGTCCCTCACATAAATAAAACGAAACTTTTAACAGAAGACTCACAAATCCAAAATACACGATCATATATCATACGACTCTCTCAATATTCTGCTCTCACCTCACATAGATCTATTCTAGAAACAACATTAATATTATAATATACTGCCCATTCTAAAACAACCTCCATCTGAATTGTAAACTCCTATAATCACGTATGCATACAAAACCGTTCCTAATTTTAACTTGCAATAAAGGGAAAGAGATATACAGCTCAATCTCCCACACTTAACAAATTCTTACCACCACACCATATTTCAAAAAATATAAAAGCAAAATACCTAATATAAACTACTTCATTATTGTTCAACTGTTTAAAATACAACAAAAAATAATTTTTATTTTAGCTTCAAATTTAACAAACGTCATAATAGATCCATGAAAAATAAGAGGACCAAAGCTTACCGTTTTACGATCTTATGAAGACTGTTTAAAACTAATAAATGAGTATATATATCCTTCTATTATATAATATATAAATATTATATATATATATAATATATATTATTATATATTATATATATAATATAATATATAGTAAATGGAAATAATTTATAAGAAAAAGCTACTGTAATTTTAGTAAGTATTATAATGCTATATCTTTATGTAAACAACAGCGTGCATATTTTTAGTACAACATACTACAATATAGTAATA
>JABUQX010096905.1:0-40456 GCA_015478945.1 Trachelipus rathkii
AAAGAGAGAGATCTTGATAAACTAGGTTCTGAGGAATTATTCCTCACTTCACTTAGACCCTTACATATCTTTGCGGTGCGATGTCTGTGCTTATCCCTTTTATAGGTATCTTTTGAGCACCGCAGCAGGTGCTCGATGGAACTTCTCACTATCGCGTAACCACCTAACATTCTCACCTTTGACGTAATAGTCGCCTCGTAGCACTTAAGGGATCTTAGCTAATGTGTCTGCCATAATGGAGTTTTGTTGGTTCGTTTATTGTCTAACTATACATCGGTCTAGTTCGCATGTATGCGGTTGCCTTATCTCTCTTTCCTGCCACTCTGTTCTGGTAAACTGGAATCTCAATTAATACCAATTCATTCTGTTTTCTCATGCTGAATATTTAATCTCCTACCCACTCAAAGCCTGTTGATCGATTAGCTCATCTTGCGCTTAATCTTACGTTCATCGTTGACTATCTGATTATCGTTGAACATATATCACCTCATAATTGAATAGGGCTCTGTAACCAAGGGTCGAGTGCCGGTGGTCGACAACCGAAATAGGTCTAAGGTACTGTTATTAATAAATCTATATCAGGTACTAATAGACTTGATTATTTTGACTAAAAAAGAATATACGGTACATATTCAATTATCTTAAATATGTGATATTCCAGTATTAAATAAATACAATTAATAAATCATTCTATATATGTTAAAGTTCATGTGGTAATATAATAATAAAATGAGAATATAATAGAGGTATTAAAACCTATAAATAACTTATGGTTTATCATATAAAAAATGATTTACGTAATAATATATACTAATATCAATATATATATAATATATATACCTTGATAAAGTATAATTAATACATTATTTTTTACTTTATGAATAACTAATATTAATAACCTAAAAAGTGCTAGGGACGAGCAGTACGTTCCGAGCAAAATTGGCGGAATAGCAAAAAATAATATACCTTTAACAATTGCCGCAGAATCTTGGGACCGAATTATCGTGCCGAATAATTTGAAGAAAGGAGATTACTTGCACGACGAAATGTTACGTCTATATCAATGCAGCAAATTTATATGTACCGCACATAAACAAGAAGGAGGAGACTAGCTCAAAATTAAATTGAGTGGAATTATCAGTGATATTGAATGCCCAAAAATTGATAATATAGATACCAAAAAAGAATTCCAATACTTTTTACACGAATGGGCAGACTTGATACTTATTTAGTTATCGCATTCTGGACTCAAGCAACAACTCGCAAAAATCAATTCGGAGTATTTTTTTTTGCTCAATTAGGATCTCCAGGAAAAAAATTTTAATCTCAGTCGTTGTTCGTTTTATTTTGCGTTAAAATTGCTAGCTAAAAATATTGCAAGGCTAAGCTCGTTCGCTTTCCGTCAACCTTTGCCCATATTTCGTAAAAACGCTCACCAACGTAAAGAATTTCCTTACTTCTGTGTAATATAGAATAAAAATTCTGTATAAATTGCAACCTTCACAGAATTCAAAGACATTCCTCTACTACACTTGATAAGCATCCTTTCTTACGATTTTGCCGCTAAGGATCAAGACAGAAAAGCGGAAGTTAAGAACTTCGAGTAATTATGATCAGAGAACAAATGCCAAACGAAAACGCGATAATTGTAACGTTCAAAGTATTACTATGATTCAGTTGATGCTAAGGAAGCATTTATAAGCAATAACTTCTCAAACACTACTAATCAGTAAATAACAAATAAAATGATCTAAAAAGAACATATCTCTGCGACTCGAATACCGACGTAATACGTATTACAATCATAATTAAAGTTTGTAACATAGGCTAAATCTAATAATGAGTATACAAAAAATTGTAGAAACTTAATATGCAAGTGAATAAAAAGTCTTGATAAATAAAATTTTCTAATTATTTTTTCTTTTACACGCGCAAAATTTCTTACTATCACTTAAAGACTTAATTTAATAATGATATTGATCATTTCAAGAAACGTGTCAACTCCTGAGCATTAAATATTCCAGAATAAAATAATTGTATAAGTAAAAACAATAAAAAAAATAATGTGAAATAAATAACATATTAGACATTAGAGCTAAACGAACTTCAATACAGATAAAAAAATATTATATATAGGCTATTAAATATGTTGTTTGGGAATCATATTTTTTTTAAGTTATTAATATATTTATAATTATAAAAGTTATATATTATGACATAAATATAATAAATGCTTTATAATAAATAAATAATATCTATAAAATAAATAAATAATAGTAAGTTCTAATTATTATATATAATTGATGACATATATATATATAATATTAATATATATATCAGGTTAAATATTATATCCTTATATTAATTTTCAATTATAAATACTAAAAATATCTATAGATTATATATCGTATATTATAATATTATAGAGATATACTATAAGTTATAAAGGAGCAGGAAAAAATAAATATCGTATTTGTTATGTAATAGTTTTAAAATCAGTATCTATGATTCTTTCTGTATTTTAAACTATAATTTATTTTTTGTCTTATTTGCTTAAATGTTTCTTCTTTTTACTCTTAAATGTTCTTTTTATTAGTATAATAAGATGTAATGCTAAATTAATACGGGTAGGGTTAGCCAAGACCCTTCTATAAAAATTCCGCTAAACTCACTTTAACATTCTTGACTAAAATTTAAATATATACAGATTTAATAATGAATATTAATAGAGATGTACACTTATAAATAACTTATAAAATTTATTTATATATTTAGTAAATAATTATATTATTATAATTTATCTAAATTATAATATATATAATATTAATATAGTATTATAATATATAATATATAATTACTTATATAAGTATTATTATTACTTATTATTATATTAATTATTTAATGATACAAAAAAAGGATGAATTATACCAAATGGTGGTGTTTTCTGAAGGCGTGGTCAGGACAAATGAGAATCGGTGATGGAAGGTTGATTGGTATTTCTCGTGGTAGGAAAGAGGTTTGGTGTCATAGTCTAGATAGGCACTATATTTCTTATAAAGCAAAAGTATACCATAAGTATGGCTAGAGTTGGTTACTGTGGTAGAGTTATCTGGTATGAAGTGAACTAGATATTATGATTGATTTGTGTTGGTGATGAAGGAGTTATTGAAGTGTATGTGTTGGATTGTTAATCAGTGAGGGGTTTAAGAATGGGATTATCGACTCATTATGTTGTTCTATGTAAATAAAATTAAGTAGATTTTAGGGACTAGGAAAGGAGAGGAGGGATAACGGAAAGAAAAGGGTATAAATTAAGTAAGTGAAGAAGTTTAGGAACAAGGTAAGAAGGATAAGTATGTAAAGCCCTCTAAAGTAAATCAGTTGAATGTGAAGCAAATGAAGGAAGCAGAAACAAATCTGGAAGCAAAATGAAGGAAGCAAATTGTTAGCTAAGTGCAAAAAAGATAATTGTGGGTGTGCTTAAAAGTAGGAGTAAGCAATGCAATCACAGTGAGTGGGTGGAATGAAGAGGTTAGAGCAGTGGATAGTTAAATAGTTAAAAAAATAAAATAGACGTGGTGAATGTACTAAATAGTAAAATGTAATGAATGTTTCAAAAGAAAGATGCTAGAGTTAATTTAAGGAGGAAAAAATAAAATATGCTACAAAAGATTGCATTCCGCCAAAAGATAGAAAAAAGAAAAGAGGGTAAATGAAACAGTTGGAAGGAGGAATGAATGGGGATCTATACTCAACGGGAATAGGAAAGCTCTTCTGGAAGGTAACGCGAAAGGTTAAGATGATCTAAGACATAAGGGGAACCTGCTCAGCATAATAAAATGGGATGAGTGTTTTGAAATACCTGAGATGAATATGGAAATAGCAAGGGGAGTCGTCATGCTAGGAAAGTGGACACATTCGAATCTGTATTATGATGGCAAGTGAATGAATAAGGTGATAGTTAGACTGTGCTTGTGGGTTTGATGGTGGCAAGCCAAGCATATAGAAGTGTATTTGTATTTGGGGATAGAGAGGGTTAGCAGTAGTTCTATTATATGTGCAGTACAGTGGTGGAATTAGAGATCAGTAGATATTGAAGGAAGGTAAAATACTCGCAGGGTATAGCACTATGAACATTACTGGTGAAAGACTCAGGAACGTAAAAAGGAGGCAAGATGTGATGAGTCTAGTATCTTTGGAAGTTGTGGTAGAGAAAAGCTAGTTTATGGGTAAGGAATATTGGTAGGTGATTTGTGAGGTATGAGTTCAGTTATACAGTACCAAAAACTTATATAAAGGTGTAAGGGAGATAAAGGAAACTGTAGAAAAATATAGGGCGATGAACATGAGTACTGGATTGAGTGATAATGAGTAAAGGAAAAGATATATGCATAAGTGTATCTTTGCTCTCGGAGGGGATCATAGGCTTGGCCGCACGAGTGATCACGTATAGTGTATCTGAATATAGGTGAAGAAACCATGTTAATTACGGTAAATATCACGGAGCTGGCGATAGCAGGATCTGGTTTATTAACCAAATACCTCTTACACTAGAGAGCATAATGGACTTAGCAGAAAATGAAGAGGATGCTAATAGAAGAATAGACGATAATTTGGTTTTATGGATTTGCATGACAGGGGGTCCATGAAGCAAAAAGTAAACTATTATAGGTTGATATGGTGTTAATAGGAACGGAAGTCTATTGTGTCAGCAAGTGTGATTCAGTGTAATAAATGTAAGCTAGGTGGTGATGAATGGCTTCTGAGATGGATATGACCAATAAGTATGTATGGAGGATGTATGTTCCGAGCGGTGTTAGGAACAAAAACTGGTGTACACAAAGACGAAATTTAGAGTACTTATAGTCTTAATAGCAGGAGTCGAGGCAGGTTGTAGATGTTACTGTGTCACTCTGTGAGTCTAACACAGTTTTGCATTATGAAATAGGGGGTATGAAGAATGATATGCGCTTGGGCGTGACGCAGGAAATTGGTGTGAGAGAGCATGAGGAGACTAGGAGAATGACTGAGAGGTTGACCATCAATATTGATATGTATCATTGTGAGTGAGATTATGTTTTTTGATTTGCTCATGTATATATAACTAACTTTCATTATTCATTTTTATTAGTTCAGATTTTTATAATCTGAGTTTTGAAATCTCATTTTTACTTTTTATTTTTATTTATGTAATTTTCCGTATATTATTATTGATTATATTTTAAGTAAATTAATCTATACACGACTATAGTGTTATGTATACTTCATAGAGACTAAGTTGTTATTATATTTCAGATGCATTTCAGATATATAGCGACGATACACTATCACACATCACACAAGTCAGCATACACACAGACCTACAACCACCACACACACACACACCCCAAGCACATCAAACTCACACACACTCAAATATCATAATTGTGATTCACAAACAATACACGAAATTCAGCACATAATTTATTAAAACATGTAGTGTGCTCTCAATTAAGGGGTTCAGACTCGTACATTATTATTAGTACAATCTCTCAATTAAAAGACTACAAAATGTATCCAATTATCAAATGTTTCTTGAGCAAGCTTCCTATTATATATATAATAAAACAAATATTGTTTGCTGAGACATATAAGATATTTATTCTCTTAACTGAATTAATCTATCTTTCTCTGTTTATAAATTTTATAACTAATCAAGTTTTAAAAATAATTTTACTAAAATTTATGAAATTTTATTAAAACATATATTTTAACGTACCTTAAAGCAATAATCAGTAAATCAGTAAGGCCGCCTAGCCAGCCCTCTACAGTCGCAAAGCTATGTGTCTCCATCCGTTTGTTATTCTTGAATGACGTACTCTGCTATAAATTACAATCGAATATCTCTATAAGCATATGCTAATCCAGAGCTATAAAATATAGCAAAATAGAATTCTTCGCGCGAAAAGTATGCATAATCATGTATTTCTATGCAGAGTTTTATTAAACTATTCTAGGTTTTATAACGAGAGATGCAACTATTAGCGTGGAGGGTATTCGCTTGTGTACAATTATATATTATACGTCCAGACAAGTGGACGCTCAAAAAAATGTTAATTAAACTAAAATACTTTTCAAATTTCTTTTAAAATAATGGTTCGCTGGCATTCTTGTCTGTTATTATTTCACATCCTATAATTCATATGAACCAATCTGACAGCGCCCAGCACGAGAAAGCACAACAACTACGCACTCCTGACATGACTAAAAACCATATTAAGCTGACTCTCTCTGTAAAATGGTTGTTGAAGATAAACTACTTTAGGCCTAAATTTAGGAATAAGGCCCTCTAATGTACCCGGGTCGCATATTTAGGCCAGACATTATCAGGTCACAAAAAATATATAATAAGATAAGAGCTGAGGACCTCGATGTTTCTCAGTAAAATGAGATTGACTAAAACCCTGATATAGGCCTACTAAATTTTTTAGGCTACAGCCAGATGCCATTTTGGACTAGGATCATATAGCCTTTTTGATCTCGCGGCTGATTATAAGCCTAATACAAAAAAGATCAGAAATGAGAGGGAGCCAGAGCGATAATAATTCCAGAGATGAGACAAGAGGTATCCGTAGTCAATACATGTTATTATCATGTCATCATTATAATATATTTCAAACTGAAACATGCCGGATCGTAAAGATCCATTAACGCAAGGTAAGAATGCTATATCGTTTACATCTTTTTGCTGTAGGTATGAATGTGGTGAGGGATAATACTTATCTCTATATTGACGCCGCAATAATGAGTTAGATCGATGCAGAAATGAGTAATTATCGCATTTTGTCTGTAGTAAGGTATGTAAAAACACAGGCTTTTTTCTCCAGCATATCCTGAGCCTATACGCTCGTGTAATATTATTAGATGTACTAAATATGTATAGTTAAGCTTCATAGAACTTTTAAAATTTATATACTGTAACCTACAATAATTAACTCGTGAGACATACATGTAAATACTTATTTAATACATATATGCATAAAGAGAATGGAAATGAAAAGCAATATGAGTATTAGTAGAAACAATGCATTATAAATTTATAATGATTCTTAATATATATCAGGTAATAAAATTGAGATTCACGCAACAAATTTATATAGTAAAATATAATAAATAAAAATATAATATAATAAAACTAATAAATAATAAAAAATATAATTAACTATGGATAATATTATTATAAAAGTCTCTCTTAACTTAACTCTTAACTTAACTTAAATATTAACTTAACTTAACTTAAATATTAACTTAACTATATTAACTTAACGTTAATTAGTAAAATTAACTATATATAACAAAGTTGTACACTATTTATTTCTATACAAAAATAGACTTATATTATATGCGGACGATTATAGTGTTATATATAAATACTATCAACAACAGTTTATCGTCGTTGTCTGCGACTTTTACCTATGCAATGTTGCATAAAAGATGGAGACAAAAGGCCTAATTGGATATTTTATAGTAAGATTGATATAATTACCGACACCATGAGAGAGAAATTATATGTGAAAAATAGTTATTGTATTCACCATAATATTTGGCTCATTCCTATGTATTCTAACAGTTTCCCTAAAATTATATATATATTTTTTAAATGCTCAACTACCAATTTTATAACAGTAGGTAAAGAGATTATAGGCATAAGAATCAAAGAAACATTGATGAAGTGTATTAAGTTCAAGGAAGGGCACAATATTGTTGTGGGATTTGGTGACAGAATCCGTAGATTTAAAATTTGGGCATAATTTGCTTAATTTTTTTTCTCGATTAAATGATATAAAAGGCAAAATGCAGCATTGGGTGATCTCTGGAACGTTGATTTCGAGCGTTTTATAGTGTCTCTATCCCTTAAATTTTCGTAACTCAGTAATAAACCAGGTTCAGATTAAATCGCACATCATGTGTACAATATGGGAAGTTCGCGCTTTCACTGAAACAGATAACTCGATAGTATATTTACATTCGGATTCACCTGTAAATACCTTCTTGCCATTGTTTTCTAAGTAGATAAATGCATTTCTGTACGTCTATAGAATTAGAAGCGATCGATGATGAGCGTAGGATCATCGATCAGGGTTTTCTTAAATGCGTAGTATTCTTGGTATACACATGTAATGGATATCAGACTGTTCGGTACGTAAATTGAGGAGTATTACTAATCATATGATTCATGTGTTCATCTGCATTAACTTATGCTCCTCAGCTGGTACCAAAATCTTAAACATATGCAAAATTATTGATGCTAGCGTTATAGGTGAAGAAATCACCTGAAAATGTAGATAGAATTAATAATGATTTTAGGATTCAATATTATTCTCGAGACTAGTTTTCAATATTAACTGTCTCATCGCAAAAACTCAAAACTAATATATACTTCGTCAAAAAGAGATTTGAATTGTTTGTGTATGTTATAAATGCTCTAGAGTATATGTTGCTCATCGTTGGTTTGCTAATTCAGCGCGCTTAAGAACTTGTTTTGAGACAATGTAAAAAATTTACAAGTTGTAGTTTCGGGTTTAAACGCTGAGTTTCTGGTAATAAGTAATACTTCAGATTGTTGGATCTAACCCATATAGAACGTCAATCTAATAATTTTCATGGACTCATGAAATACGCTTGGTATTATAACATGGCGATTGGGTAGCACACTTGAAAAATAAATCCATCGTTTTCTTTTATATAAAAATGAAACCCTACTAACCCTGGGTACAAAAAAAATTTATATGTTCTCCACCATGAGAATGTCTTAAGAGTATTTTGTAAAAAAGTATACCTGTCATCAAGTTGAATCACTGATATATCACTGTCAGTAGAAATATTGGGAGAACACTTTTATTACAAATACAAGTGATTAATTCAATAATATCTTAGTCTTAAACACAGCCAAAACGAGTATTGATTTAAAATGAGTTTGGATCTAAAAACATACCTTCTCAAATATGTTTAAAGAACTAAGATAATTTTTCCAATCACAGATAAGGCTCAGGATATTGAAAAACATGTTTTACATACTAAAAGACAAAAAGCGATAAAATAATTCTCGACCAATCACATGCAGCGGTCATAATAGAGATAGGATAGCTCCAGCCATTCAACAAGAAAGGTAAACACGATCTCAATTCTTACCTGCTTAAAGATCTTACCGATCCAGCATGCTCCATGCTCTTCATACGTGAGTCGTTGTAAATAAAAAACTTATATAAGAGTGAGATAATCAAAAAGATATTGAAATTCATATCGATTCTGTCTATACTGGACAGTTTACCTCTATTCTTTGACCTGGTATACTATAGGACTTATAATCAGTTCCCGAGTGTACAATAAAAAAAGGTTTATCCTAAATTTATGCCTAAACCTTGGCTAACCGTTAGTTTAGAATTGCAAGCCACCATTCTCCTTACACCTCGCGCACAGGAAAGAGGTCAGGTTTAAGAGAGAATAAAAACTATTTTTAGACTGATATAAAAAAGAGCCTATAAAATTAGAAGCGTATAAAAAATTTGGAAAGGGGGTTAATTCCTAAATTTAGGCCAAAAGTAAAGATAACTATTTTCAAAACTCTATCAATTTTAACAGAGAAAGAGGTCAGTTATTCGACTAAGTGTGAACTAGGCACGATGCGGGTTGTTGTGTTTTCTCGTGATTGATTGTCAATGTACATAGATAATACCCAAATTAATATCTATAATATAATAAAATATAATCCAATATTTATAAAATAATAATATCATTGAAGAAGAAATTGGAATTTTAGTATACTTAGCGAATAACTTATAAGAGATGTTAAAGAGATAGATATTATTGTTAATATTATATTAAATAAAAATAAACCTAGAAAATAAATTTTTCAAATAAAATATATTTCTATGTCAATGTCTTAGCATGATAGAAAGAACGTCTCAAATATATAGTTTTATTATTGCCTTATACGTATTACATGCTTATATTCAGTTGGGTTATCGTAATAGCAGTAAAGTTTCAAAGTGAGAAAACAATAGTACAGAGCGAAAACAGAAAATGAGCTTGGATTGTAAAGAAAGAATGTTGTGCTGACTATAGGAATGGCCTATAGCCTTATGAATTAATTAAACATTGATATTTACTGAGATGTTCTGTTACAGTCTACGAAAATCAAATGAGTTTAACTTCTAAGACGATAAAATTCAACAAAATGGTATAGTACACAAATCTATTCTCCTAAAACTTGCATTAGTCCTTTATAATATTTTATAAAACATATAGCAAAAAGTATAATAACAGTTACTAAATTATATATCTTTCCGCCATCATCACCCATACCCACATCCCGTCTCCTCGATTCTAACTTTCAGATTTGACGTTTCTATAGAGAACTTTTGCCAAGATGTAGAGTTTATACATTAAATTGATAGGAATCACACTTATATATATTAGGATTAGAGATCATGAGTATTATATATATTGTTTTCTCATTATACTAAATTAGCGTTGAATTGAGAGTGTAGTAAGTGTGCATAGTGTCTAACGAGATATCATAAAGAATAATGGTGTCGCCATGTGATACAATGTGTGTTGCTATATAATAAATTCGCACATAACAAAAGTATCTAAGTTTTCTAAATCTTGATCATATAGAAAAAAAAAATAAATAAACTAATAATAAAAATCGAATAAAATATTAAACAAATAACAAAACGACTAATGTTAATAAATCATATGAGTAGCACAACAGTAAAAGCATATGAGTTAAAGCAGTACAACAAGGTTTAACGCAGTAAAGCACGTAAAGCAGTACGAGAGTTACTTGAAGTCCCCTTTTGGTCGCTTATATCATATATATTATAGAGAGACAATGGATAGAGACAAGGTAAGAGACTTTACTCATGTATTTTACTTGCTCTAAGGGTTGTCGATAGTTTAACAAAATATTATGCATGTTAAAGCCACACAGATTTTATTTAACGTATCCACAGCAGTATCAAGCTCCAGTAAAACAAAAGCTATCACCATAATCCTTTGTTGCTACGTACACACTCAATTGATTTTACTGATTTACGCTAGTACATGTAACCGTTAATATACTGAGTCTACAGCTAGTATATCTCCCATATGAGTAATTAAGCGTAAAGCAGTCAAGAACGATCCTATTAAGGCTTGGCTGCATGTAACACTCTATTGACTCTCAATAATTTACTAGAGAAGAGAGATAGATTGTAACATATAAACAGAAAGAAAAAAAGTATATAGATATAACTAAATCCTTGTCGGTCGCATATGCAGATAACCTACTTAATCATGCTTCTGAGCTTGAGATTTACTGCCATATTAGAGTCTGATAAAGTTAGACTCAGCGCTTCTTAATTAATCAATTCGCTATAAATTTGATCACAGTAATCAAAAGATAGACAAAATGTATCTCTATATATACAGTCACTACTCTGTGCTTTTTCTCTTAGTCCATATCACAAATTATTTTAAAAATTATTAATAAATATTTAAAAAGTAATTAAGTTAAAAAAATATAAAAGAATAAAATAATGTTCATAAATATATGAGTTAAAGCAGTAAAATATGAGTTAAAGCATGATAATAAACATTATAAACCAAAAGCATACTTAAATACCCTCATAGTTGCTAGGTAACACCTCTATTTAGATTTACTGGCATTTACTGCTATTAAGGTCTGTTAAAGTTTATGTTTTTAATATAATTAAATAAATGTTTTAAGGTATGAAAGTAAATATGAATTGAACATCTAAATAGTATATTTGAATAGTTATTCTTGATATCACAACTATGAAATATGTGTATAATAATAATAATAATAAGGTCTGAAGAAGATGAGTCATAGTTATTAAGTTATGATAAAGTATATTTATATTAATAAAATGTTTAAGTATGAAATATAAAAATTGAATGACTCATAGTATATAATCAACACTCACACTATATTTTTTCATTCTCGAGCGCGGGAACTTTTTGCGCCTGTGGCGAACGAATTGGTGTGGCAGGAACGACGAAATATAATTGCGCCTGCGCGGCGCCACGCGTGCGGAGGCGGGTACCGCGGGATTTGGTTCAGCACACTAGCGTGTGTGCAGCGTGAATGATCTTCTCGATAGAGTACGAGGGCGCTCGCGCGACATGGTTGCGACAGCTTATCGATATAGTGATGAGGGAATAGACCATTTCATTCATCATCTGTTCTTATGATGTAGTAGGTAGGGTAAGCAAAGGACATATACACACACTCAGCATCACACGTAATGAGTCATCAAGATGAACCATCAAGCTGAGGTATCAAGTATAGGCTCAAAAAATGAGTGCCATCAAATGTTATGCGGCGAATCATAGAGAGTCTGCGATGTACAGTGTAAGTTTATCTGTGTGAGTGTGGTGTAAGTGTATATGTAGGCTAGTGGTAGTGATGGAACGTGTAAAGTGATTATTAGTGTCATCATGTTGAGTGTATATACATAGATATATAGTAGAATAAACTTGGCAATAGATAGATAGCATATAGACATGATAGAGAGATAGATCTAGGTCTATAGGGTGTGTTTGATGTGTTGTGTGTGTGTGTGTGTGGTGTGTGTGTGTGTGTTCGTAGTGAATGAATAGCAAATGACCGAGAATTTATTATACACTCCTTTTAATGTATGTGTAATTATGTATGTGTATGTGATTATGCAAGTAATTAATATATATAATATATATTAAATATAATATTATTATATATATATAATAATATATAGATATATATAATATATATAATATATATATATATTATATATATATATAATATATATATATAAGTATATATATAATATATATATATATTATATACTTAGTATATATATTATAGTGACACGTATGTTTAAAGGTGATAAGCGTAAAAATATTAAAAATAATCTCATAGTAGGAAGACATCCTAGCAGATATACTCAGATAATATAGTGCTATCATAGTACAGAAAATCTCTCCCTATATCTCATTTAAACTACTGTGGGTAGTTATATCAATAGTAAAATTAAAATTGGGACTTATTCCATATAACTGAGAACTCATCAGGGCGATTTGTGGTACTATGATAATAGCTGCTATATGAACAAAAATGTTGGAGTACTTGCTAGTTGGTGCTACTTTACTAATAGACGCTTAATCTTCGCAGGGAATTTGTCAATTAACATTGGCACTTCCTCACTTTGAGTCCACTACGACAACTGTTAACACTTAACTCGCAACTATTTGGCACTTCATTGCACTCATCTGGCATCTCTTACCTGGCACTCACCTGGCACGCTGCTCTCTCTCACATCTCTCATTCTCACAAAAACTCATAGATAACACATATAATAAGAACACCAACTAGACTTTACTTCCTTATCTGGCTCGCACGGGAGAAACAATCAAAATAGTTGTTGAAAGTTATGAAATCAATCTTAAAAATACCCGGGCTAAGGAGAGCCGTAAAATTGGATGGTGAAGCCAGATTCCGGTTTCGTATGAGATCACCGACAAATGTATACTGAGCGTATACATCCAAAAGATAATCAACAATACATTGCTGAAGCGTCTAATAAGTATGTAAACACATCAAGGATAGGCTAACCATCATAAAGCATGTAAACTCAACAATTTTATTCAAAATGTTGTCTCGCCATCTCAAAGTAGCAGACTCATGAGAGATATATGCAGAAAAATTTTCCTACAAGATAACTATGAGTGCGCATGTCTAAATTTGGGCCACTCAAAAAGAGGCTCGCAATGAGTGAATGTACCGCTCAATCTCTAGAGTTACGGCATCAAACAAGTTGTAGCAGAGGTTCGAGTTCCATTAAAACTTATGAGTCTGACGTCAGAGTTTAGAGGAAGGATATCGAATGTTTCAGAAGTACACTCAATATTCTGAGGGTTAAGCAGGTGTGTATAGTGTAAATGATAAAGTGTAAGTATCTATGGGTGTACTGTGTACATGTAGATTCATAAGTGAATGTGTGCTGTCATATCTAAAGTGTAAGTGTTCCGCTGTGTCGAGTGTGGAGTGTGTGTGAAATGTGGGTGGTGCGCGCTGTTGGCGTTGGGTCTACGGCTAGGTGCTAGGCGTGACGGTGTGGTAGGGATAGGTGACAACGAGTTGCTCGCATATATATAGTTATATTCAGATTACTATATATATAAACTAATATATAGCAAATTAATTTTAGATAATAATTAAGAAGGAATCGATCAAAATAAACTCCAAGTTTCAACACCCTAAGAAAGAAAGTGAGAACTAGCTTCAAAAATCATTTTGAGGGTATAAAGTCTGAAAACTATTTATTACATATTAGTACTCATAGTACTTAGCTTATTTCCATCCTGGAATATTATATATTGAATCACAATTCTATATTATATTCTTATTGGTTTTTTATCATATAGATATATAATAATAAGTATCATATAACGAGCTCACGTGTAGTGTGTGTAGTGTTTGGTAGTGTGTGTAGTCGTCGTGCTCGTGTGTGTGTGTGTAGGGGATACGGGTGACCGCAGATCGAAATAAGTTTATAGGACAGAATAATCCATACAGGTCAGTAAGTACTACTACGACCTCATGTATAGCTACAAGTTACCTACTCAACAAGGCAAAAGGTGGCAGGTACTTGTCAATGTGCTCAAGAAATATAATTACTCTATACTAAGACCTCCCAACTGATCTATATAAGAATGGTCTAAATACTTCTCAACCCGAGCTCATGAAATCCTACTATCCCTTACTATTAAGAACTTTATAAGAATTAGGTCAATTTCAGCCGCTTGATACGCTACAAGGCCGAAATATCCCAGTGACAATAACCGAAATCATTCAGATAGGCCAAAACATCAAAAATAGCGGAGCTAGCCCCCTAATAACCCATGGAAGACCAAAGAGGGGGGCCAAAAATAGGGGGGAGTAAACGCTACGTACTCTGACAGAAGAATGATAACATTTTGTACATCCGTTCTGGACTGCTAGCCCGCATTATCTGTCGCGAGATGGGGCGTAATCAAAGAGCTACAAGGACTATATAAAAAGTCAAGGCCAAATAAATGGGTCGAGGTCAAAAATTAAAGCAATCGAGGGGTCAGGTTAAAGATAATTTCTGGAGAGCTCAAATATAACCAATTTGGGGTGGACATACGCAATGTAATAGGAAGTGGGAGTCAATAAAGAGCTAGGGGTACCTGAAACCAGGTCAGAGGTGGAGTGTATAAAATAGAGTTCAATTAATTGACTGCACTCAAAATGGTAAGATGTATGGATATGACAATAAACTAACACCTGGAAGGGTGCGTCCTGGTAAGAGTAATATAAATTTATTTAAATTAGTTTTTAGAAAGCATAGAGAACGCAGAAAGTACTGCGTATATGTATTGAGTAGTTTGATATGTATGATACCACCGAGTCTCTAGATTGATAAAGGTTAAATAAACACATTGAGAGGATATGAAGGACATATAAACGCTAGCGAAATCTCTAGAATTGAATGTGTACATGAGTTCTAATAAGTAATCCGATGAGGACAGAAGGTTTGGTTGAGTCGATTCAAAAAAATTTTCCGCACACGCCGACATGGCGGTATCATCGGACCACCCTGGGGCCGCGGCCGATCGTCACGCTCGAAGACCTACAGATTAACCCAAGACCAACAGTGCTCACACAGACTCCATACTTCAAAATTACGACTTTCCGACTCCGACGCTCTTCAAAATTACCGACTCCGACTTCGACTCCAACCAACCTATTGAATAATTTGTGCGAGAGACCTCCGCACTCGAATAAATCACGTCGGAAACTGACTTTTGCCAAACACATTACTACTCTTGAAAGAATTACCGACTCCGACTCCAACGTCTGAGCTTTCCCTTCGGTGCCTTCACCCTACTTTCAAATCTTACGAGAGCTGCGATCTGACTCACCGTACTCTCCGACTAACCGACTCGGCAGAAACATCCCGGATCTTCCCCCAATAGTGAGAGGGATGTAATGGCGATTCTGAGGAATTCGTAATTGTAAGTGGTGAATTTATAGAGGGAAAGTGTCTGAGAGAATGCCTTGTTAATGGTTCCAAATCTAAAATTTTTTCATAATATTAATTTATATATGTAGTCCATATTTGGTTCATGTATGCGCCCAAAAGAAGAAATCGATACCCCAATATAATTATAAAAAGTCATTTTCAGAAAAGAGCAGACGTTAATGAGGAGAGTTCAAGAAGCTACAAAATAAAATATATGGAAAAAGAAAGACCCAAAGCTAGAGATGACATTTTTAGAAAACTTCACAAAGAGCCAAAAGAAAAAACTTACAAATTTTTTGCATTTTCTGCAGGGAAGAGAATTTTTAGTATTGTTGTGAATAAATTGTCCACCATCCCAGGATTAAATATAAACAGTAGTAGGTCATGGAATTTAAAGGCCAGATTACTATGACGAATAGCACGAGAGCAGTATGCAGCACCAAACAATGTCAAAAAAGTATCATCCCTTTAGATAGTCAAAGAACTTCGGATGGTCAAAATAGTTAAGAGGTAAAATGACAACACATGAATTTACTAATACAGATAGAAAAAAGAGCTGAAATTATAACTTAAAAAAAATTTGAGACTCTAAATCAGTTAGTAATAGTTATGCTACCCGAAGTGACACAGGTGGCTTTTAACCCCCAGGGAGGTATTTTCGCTCCCTACGTACGTAGGGAGGTATTTTGGGCATCTCACGTAGGTTCGTGAGGGTATTATTGGGCCTAGCGTGACGTCCCGTGGTCGAAGACCACGTGCGTCTCACACACGCTTCGCGTGTGTGAGCATTACCCTCCTCACGTAGGTTCGTGGGGGTATTTTTCAGCGTAGGGACTCGTGCACAGTGCCCCCGGCTGGCCTTTGAGTACTCAGCAATTATGGGAGGAGAAGACCGGGGGCTTTATAAGCTAGACTTGAAACGTTCTTTTTTGGGACGTGGATGGCCTAGTGGATAAGGCGCGCGGTTACTGTTAACTCAGCAACGCGGAGTCCAGTGTTCGAATCCCGCTGATGGAGAGTAAAATCTCCTTTCAAGTCTAGCTTTTAAAGCTCTCGGGTTTCTCCTCCCATTACCCTCCTCACGGTCTTTCATGAGGCGTTTTTACCCTGTTGTGCTGCTCTTGGTGGGTATTTTCAGGCTTCACGGTCTTTCATGAGGCGATTTTGCCCTCCTCTGCTGATCCTGGTGGTTGGTTTCACCCTCCTGTACTGCTCTTGGTGGGTGTTTTCACACGTAGGTTCCGGAGTCGTTTCTGCCCTCCTCTGGTCCTCTTGGTGGGTGATTTTACCCTCCTCAGCTGCTTTGCACCGCTCTCTGAGGCGTCGTCTGTGACTGCTCTTGTGCTCTCGTGGGGTTGTATAGGTAGGGAGGGTTTCACGGGTCCCCCACCCCCTCGTTGACTGCTTTTGTGCTCTTGTGGATGGTTTCACGGACCTCCAATGCCCCTCCGGAGCCTCTTTGGTTGGTGACTACCACTACCATTTTTGTACTACTTTATGTTAGTGCACATACGTTCGTACGCATATCATCTGACTCCTCTTCCTTCCTCATCAGCCCCGCAGGAAGGCACATTCAGATCGGGACCAAAATATGACTTTATCCAGTCACCGTCTGGACTGGACTCGATCGAGAACCATTGGGCGCAATTTCTACGCACTTAGACCATTAGGCCACGGCAAGGCCTAACATGATATAAAAAAAATATTCGTTTTATAGTATATGCCAAACCTATCAGTTTAGTTTCAACTTTCCACACATGGGTGAAGATATGTTCCATAACTTATAATTTGAATGCATCAGTAAACTGCATTTGTATATATATAGTATATATATATAGTATATATAATAATATTAAGTAAAGTATATATAAAGTATATATATATATTTATATCTATAACATATATAATATATATATATTATAGGCTGATATATATATTATATATATTATATACTATATTTAATAAATATAAGTATTAAAATTAAATAAAAGAGAGAGAGAAGGAGAGAGAGAGGAGGAAGGAGAAGGAAATGGAAGAGAGAAGATAAAGATAGTAAGAAGGAAATAGTCCTATAGCATCTAAATGTATGCTGGAAAAAGAAGTGAAAGCAAGGAGGAAAAAAAGAAGAAGAGAAGAAGAAGAAGAGAGAGATGAGAAGAAAATAGAGAGAAGAAGGCAGAAGAAGAAGAAGAAGACAGAAGAAGAAAGAAGAACTACAGAACTACCGAACTACAGAACACCGACTAGCAAAGCCTTTACAGTCCACCAAAGGCTAGTCTGAAGGGAAGATGAGGTCACCGGCTTAAAACGTTATAATAACCTCTAAACGGTGAACCCCAAAAACTGTTATTACAAAATATATATGACAGTGTGATCGATGATTCACCGGCTTAGAACTGTTAGAAATAACCTCTAAGTGGTGGACATCAAACTGTTATGAAATTAAGACGATATGTGTGATCGATGATGTCCCCGGCTTAGAACGTTAGAAATAACCTCTAAGTGGTGGACATCAAATATTGTTATACAAAATATTATGATAATGTGATCGATGCTGTAACCGTCTTAGAACGTTAGAAATAACCCTCTAGGCGGTGAACATCAAAGCTGTTATTACAATTTAAGATGATAGTGTGATCAGCGACACCGACTTAGAGCGCTAGAACAGAGGTAAACAGTTTGCGGTAAATTTACCTCTAAGCGGTAAACATTAAAACTGTCAATATAAGTTCAGCGGCCAAATTCTTTTAAGATGTACTTCTAACATTTATCAAATGATCTCAATAGTTCGTTTTGATTTTACCTTATCTAGTTCATCGTTTTAATAAAGTAAGTTTCGGTATGAGTTGAAGTTCACAGACCAATTTTCTTAAAGTGTTTATCCAACTATTTCTTGAATAAATCGATGTTGCCGTGTTCACTATTTTCATAAGAGAGACGTATTCCACTTCTCATTACATGTAAGTGAAGAATTCTTTGCTATATTTTGTTGAAATATTTATGCAAAGTTATGACCATTACTTCGTGTTACATCATTAACTCATATCTAAAAATTGCCTGTAATCGACATTGTCAAATTAATTTAAGTTTTTGAAAACTTCTATTAATTTTCCTCTCAATCTCTTGTAATCTAAACAATGGATATCTAATTCACGTAGTCGTTGCTCATATGATTTACTTCTCAATTCCAGGGATTATTTTGGTTGCCCTTCTTTGAATTCTTTCAAATTTTTTCTATGTCTTTTTTGAGGTATGGGCTTCCAAAACTGCACTGCGTACTCCCAGATAGGTCTAACTAATGTTTGTAATAGAGAGGAAAG
Organism: Trachelipus rathkii; assembly: GCA_015478945.1. Classification (NCBI taxonomy): domain Eukaryota; kingdom Metazoa; phylum Arthropoda; class Malacostraca; order Isopoda; family Trachelipodidae; genus Trachelipus; species Trachelipus rathkii. Next base: position 19,391 of record JABUQX010096905.1, read on the forward strand.
TATTATATTATTACGAATATATTCGAAGTTTCTGGCAATAAACCTAGAGCTTTATTTGTTTTATAACAGCTTCAGCACATTGCTTTCGCAACCTTTAAATCCTTTTAATTAATACTCCTAGATCCTTCTACTGACAACTTTGATAACTGTGTCATCTATTTTGTAATCATATTCATTGTTCTACTCCTCCAAAATGTAAACCTTCATTATTCGGTATTAAAAATTTCATTTGGCCATGTTTTTTGATCATTTACAATCTTGTCAGTCGCTTTGGAGTATTGATAATCTTTCTCACATATTTTGCGATTTCAATTTTCGTATCATCTGCAAATTATAAGAAATATTGCCTAAAAGATTATCATCTAATGTCATTTACTATAATAGAACAGTTTGGACCAGGACAGCCTTGGGTACACCGAGTAACATTCGTCCAATCAGTAGCATCACCATTGATAACGACTCGTTTTTGTCGATCCGCAAGCCAATTTTTAATCCAATTAAAAAGTTTTCCTTGAATATCGAGAGCTCTAAGCTTTTCCAATAATCTGTGATGAGGGACCGAATCAAATGCCTTTTTGAAAGTCTAAGTAAAGGACATTGATATATCCATAATTATTACATCGTTAATAAACCACAATTAACAAAAATTCTAAGGCAGATTATGTTAAGTCATGATCTATATTCTTCTAAACCGTGTTTGGGAATTCTTTGAGCGCAATCCATGACTTCAAGATGTGCAACTACCTATTAGTTAGTATTGCTTCAAAATTTACCAACTATAGAAGTCAAGCTAATTGGTCTGTAGTTATTCGGAACCTTAGGAATCTCCTTTTTTGAAATGGGAGTTATATAAGCAATTTTGAAATCATGAGGACTATTCCTCTTTTAAAGACTTATTGAAAAGCATTGTCAAAGGTTTTACTAATATGTCTTTCAAATTTTTGAGATGCATTTGATAGTATCCATCTGGTCCAGGCGATTTATTTATTAATAATTTAATCAATCTGCAAAGCAACTTCCTCTTCTAGAATTTCAAATTTATCTAAAATGTTGTCTGCATGAAAATTCCTTATATCTTCATGCTAGGGCAAGGCTTATCTAGATTTTCTTTCCGAAAACTGTCGAGAAAAATTAATTTACAATGTTTGCATATGCAGCAACTGTTTGATTTTAATTACCATTAATGTCAGGTAAAGACAATTGATTCCTTAATGGAAATTTTGTTATTAACATATTTGTAAAACTTTTTAGGATTAATTTTAACATTCACGAGCAATATTAATTCCATAGTTTCGTTTATAATATCTTATTAATCGTTTTGCAGCTCGCCGACAGCTAGTGTAACTATTATTATTTTTCCACTGAAGGAGACGACTTCCATAATTTATAAGCTTTATTTCTATTACTTAAAGAATCTCTAATTTCAATATTCCATCTTGGCTTTGAATTTGGTAAAGTTAGCTTCATTTATATGGGACAAAATCTTTTTCTTTGTCTTTAAATATTTGCTGAAACGTATCCCACTTTACTTTGCATTTCCTGTAATGTCTCACTCCAATCATAGATAGATAAACTGTGACTTTAAGCCTCATTAATTGGCGTTCTTAAAAATCGGGAAATTTCAGTAATCTGTTGTGTAATTTTGTTTCAATATTAATGGTAAATTTAATCATGTTATGATCACTTTTACAAATGGGTTTCTATTACCTCAAAACTTCTTACCAAGTTCAAGTGACTCACTATTAAATAAGGTCTAAAAATCTTGTTTTCCCCTCGTAGGCATCAATCTATTTGAAAAAAGGAAATTGTTCCTAAGAATTTTAGTAATCGCTTTCCCTTCCAGATCTGCATCAAGTAAATTTTAGTCGATATTTTGGGCAGTTAAAGTCTCCTACAATTATTGTGAAATCCTTCTGAGACTCTGCTCATTTCTTTATACACAAAGCTTCATCTATTACTGATTGTGAGGACGGTGGACGATAGCATTTTATTAAGTTCAATTTATATTCGATGTTTTTATTTTAACACCAAGTATATCAATTTCATTAACATCAGCTAATTCCAGCTGAGTAGTTAGATATATATTTTTAATGTAAATCATAACGCCAACCCCTTCCTTATTATTGTTTCTATCCTTGAAGTATAATTTATAGCCATTAATTTGAAATTCCGAAACAAAATCACGATCTTTAAAGTTGCACCATGTTTCATTAATTGTAATTATATCGTAATTTTCTATGTAAACAATAGCTTTAAATTCGTTTATTTTGTTCCGGATACTTCTTGCGTTAAAAGATACCGCTTTCATTTCGCACATATCGAGCGAGGATTGGGACCATCCCGAAAAACCTGTTTCTTAGCAATTGTCTCTCTGTGTATTTTCCTAACCTCTGTGTCCAAGAGTCGACCCAATCCTTGCATCACCAAGTGTCATTCAATGAATCCATATGACGGATATACTAAACAATGATTGAAGAAGAAGAAGAAGAAGAAGAAGAAGAAGAAGAAGAAGAAGAAGAAGAAGAAGAAGAAGAAGAATACTGCATCAGAATAGCGAAGGAACACACACACTCACACACACACACACACACACACAATATATATATATATATATATAATATATATATATATATATATATATATATATATTTTAATATATATATATAGTATATATGAGAGGAGCAGCATCATAGAAACAAGGAAACCTAAGAACAAAGAGAAGAAAGAGAGAAGAACAAAGAGAAGAACAAAGAGAAGAAAGAGAGAAGAACAAAGAGAAGAGAGAATGAGAGGAACAGCATCATAGAAACAAGAAAACCTAAAAACAAAGGGAGTAAGAGAAAGATGCCTATGAGAGATTCAGGCTTCCGCTCGTCCACTTGCATTAAACATCTTATGAAATTAGCAACAACAAGATTAGTCAACATCGTTGAACATTTACGCACAGGTCACAACATCTTCTTTTGGATGAAAGCTGAGGATAAAGGAAGGGAAAGAGGTTTGCTTTCAGAGGGATCAAACACCTGAAGTTCGGTTAAGAACATTACATATGAAGTCTAGAGTAAGAAAAGTGGAAATTACGAGTAGAATACAGATCGCAAATATGTTTCAGAAATTAAAATGGAAAAAAAGTTAGTGCATAAGAACATGCTGGCAGTTTTTTTTGCAAAATCGACTCTACTGGCAAAAGCTACCCTTCCCATAGAGGTTATGTTGTAAGGAATAGATGAAGGGAAATGCCTGGGTGTCTTGAACCTTTGCATCTCCGTGCCTACGTTATTGCAGTCATTACGAAAGTGATTAAAGGAAGAGATTGCAAGATGTATAATTGTACGTGTAGCATGTGTATAAGGGAATGTCTATAGTACACATGCTTCTAACTCTGAGTACTCCCATAAGATATTAGTTATAAAATAGATTGGTTATATATTGGCGTCAATGAGAAAACAAAAGGGACGAATAAATAAAAATTGAAACTGGAATACACAAGAATACTCTAAGTCTAACAGACACCCTAACATTCCTCATTGATTCCATTTTTTCTTCATAAATGTGTTATACAAATCAAATGCAAAATCGCATGGCCATATTGTCTCTACGTATATTTAAGGACGAGCGTTATACATTTCCATAGTACTTGCTATGCACTGAAGGGCCTTAATGTTAAGACTCTCGCTATGCAAGGTGAAAGTCCTCGCCTTGGTCTTGCGAATATTGTTCTGATATAACGATTTGTTTATAGTTGTTTGGTTTCATTTCAATGCACGCCCCAGGAATGCGACGTTTTTCCAGAACTCTTTTTTGTTCCTGAATTTGCTGCGAGTGTTGTATCTTTACTGTCTTGCCAGTTGTTGGTTGTAAGAATGGGTATTACGTGCTCTCTCGCTCGATGCTCTATTATACAAGTATATAAGAACACTCTAGCTAATTTCTTTTTATTACACAACCATTTACTAACAAAAGTATCGGATTAAATAATATCCATTACTCAATATATATTTACAAGCATTTGTTATCATTAGAAAAGACAATCGGCAGACAAGTATCCTTGCATTAATGCAGAAGCGCCCATAAACTGATTCGCATCATTGACGATAAAAAAATTGGCTTCGCCCAAACAATACAAACCTTTTACCGAAGTCATCAATTATCCATAATCTAACAATATGATACTCTGAGTATATACTTGGATGAACTTCGTGAAAATAGTATCGCTCAATATAGTATTTAAATCATAAAACGCAACAAAACAATACTCTAGAAACACCGCCGGAACATTCATAAAAAGTCAAAGCTCGCCCATATGTTACACAATGCCATGCTATACAAGATCCCGTGATAAATTTTTTAACACCAAAAAGTTCTCAATAACTTTCGGCAGTGATAGAACGTAGAATTTATCTAAAATCTCGCCTGAGTCTCAGACGTAACCATATTTCACACCATTTTCAGATGTAGTCTTTCATTAAAACCACATACTTCTCAATTCAATATATTTACTCATGGTAACCAGCATATTAAATAATACTTAACATAGAAGATTTAACTTATTCTAGTATTTCTGCAGATGCCAATAATCATATATATGATATCTTGTAACAGATTAAGAATATTATATATGTGCTCCGTTTAGCATCTCCTATATACTATTACAGACAACACTAATTAACACATTCACAGACTCACACAAGCTTCTCAAAGGGACTAGTTTAGGCGCTGTTACCCGCTGCTCTATCTTGAGATTTCATGGCACTTGGTATGCCTAAGTTTATTGGCTTCGGCTTATCTATAAGGGTGTGTATTCCCCTCTCATCTTCAAGAATATCTCTATTACCCTTATCAATGAGGCGCATCCCCCTGGGTTTTTTCTACTCTAACGATATATATATTAATAGTTAATGTGTTTTTAGCTTTAGATACTCGTTGATTAATTAAAATTAGTTTATTGATATACTAAGAGTATTATTATTATGATATTAAATATTAATTAACTGTATTGAACTCAATTATATTAACATAATTTTATAGATTTCCTATAGTAAGTAATATTATGATGTGAACAATGTAGGCAATTATAAATTGTGTTAACTTGACTCGAATGATGATGTTAAGAAACGTGAGCCTAGTGATATATAAGTTTTATTGTTGAGGTATATAGTTGGGTTGTCCCCTTAGTAAAGTGTTTTGCCTTAATTAATATTTACTGTCTAGTAATTTGTTTATATTTCATACTTCAATTGATTGTTATTAATACTTCTAATAAGCTCGGTATAAGTTGAACTTTGTTGAAGATTAATATGGTTAATTTATAGTATTTCTCAATAGTATGTTATAAGCGTACAAATCCATCTTGAATACAAATTGTGTCATTCTATTGTTACGAAGATGCTTCCTATTGTTCAGATGTCGTTGATTATCGGATCATCAAGACACAATATAAATGTCTCGCTGAATAGAATAGTCTTAGCGCAGAAAGTGGTATTGTATGCATTATTCGACGTAATTAGTTCTCCCAAACTTTCAACCGCTGCTCTTGTTGAGAGTATTATAACTGATATATTAAATATCTTCTATATCAGGATTAAGATTGGGTGATCATATTTCTTCAGGGAATGATTTACGCCTTTTATAGTTCAAAAAATGTGCGAACAAAGCGCATATGCTGTTTTAGTGATATGTCACCTTATAATGATATACATGATATATTCTTCCTTTTATACGGGAATACAATAATACACAGTATGTTTTATAGCTTTATTTTTAATGTAACAGAAAAAAGGATACAACGGAGCTATTTGGTAATATAAGCGATTTATTGCTCCATACACAATAGTTGTTTTTATTTTTGTTTGAAATCTAAAAATATTATCATAAAATTAGAATTAGGCCTTCACTGAGATATTAAGCAGAAAGAGCTAAGGAGTATTCATATTTATCATGTCTCATATACAGACACATCGCAATCACGACACATACTTACACATTCATTATCTCTATTATCCACTATTAGTATCATTGAAACACATAGGTAGGTATTAAGTTCAATTATTGATACAATTTTAGGTATAAATGAGTTGGCTTTGTCAACTGGACTGAAAATGACCTTTATCTCAAAAGGAGCGACGTATGATAGCGGGTAGGGTGGGGTGAGGTAGGTTTTATTATAATCTACTGTCTCACGTTTCTTTTTTCAACTCACTCAGAATATATGTCTAAATAATATCTCCATGTTAAACTGATGTTTATAACAAGTATTTTCATGGTTCTAGGTTGACTTGATCAATTGCCAATATTAAAGTAAAATTAGATTCCAACCCTCATACGGCATATCTATCATTTAAGTCTAAGCCGTTAGTAGTATATAATTAAGTCATCTCAATTTGACTTCTCATTAACAAAAGCTCCATTTGTAGATAATATGAAGCATTTTCAAGATCATCTTCGAAGATATGGATTGTTTAAATGATATAGTCAATTATGTTCAAGGATTCTACTCTATATCCATGAAGAAGTTTTCTTATACAAATAACCTTTACTATACTTAATAATTGTAAAAAAATTATTGGCCATTGTGCTCAGATTCATGAAGTTTCTTTCTATCCACCGAAATGCTTTATGTCTGTTATTAGTAGGTACTTTTCTCTTGTCTTATTACTGGTAGTGGATTCATTACTCGAAGGTACTATGCTTATAGTCTTGGGCTAATAAATAGTGTAATCTCATCGAATAAGTATGGTTGTTATATATATTATCAACACGTTTTTATGTGATAAGATAAAGTGAATCACTTTTTTTATGACATGCTGCAATATATATCATTTTCCATCTAATATATTTAATTCTTAAGTTGAATATAGCTGTATTTTAAATTATCTATGAATTATACTTTGATCATTATATATATTGACAGATGTGTTACAATGTTATTTTTTTGTTAAAATGTAAGTAGTCCGTTTACAAACCGTCCGAGATTCGAACTTCGAACCCTTGGAGACAGAAGGTCGAACTACGTTCTTAAAGTGAGAAAAAAAAACTCGCTAAACCCATCAAGACTAAAAAAACTTACTACAAAACTTGTAAACTTACCTACCATTTCTCTATTGATTCAGTATGAGCTCGTGATATTAAGTATAATACCCCTTATTCGTATGATATTAGCTCACTGATTTATAATATATAACTCAGCTCTCTAATATATACACAGTGTTGCCGAATCACCTCTGTATGATTAGTACCGTATTCCTCGGATATACCTACCAGTTTTATGTTTAATATAATATAATATAAGATATTATTGCAGTTAGCGATGCACAATATTGGTATAATAGCATAATATATCTATTGTTTGGTTTATGTTGAAATAATGAAACAGGATTTAGAGTAGGTGTCAGTTCTTAAAAGAGATAAGGCTAAATATAAAAATATTTTGCCAAAGATTTATCGACTATATAATGAGATATTAAAAGTGATTAATAATTGGATATTAATAATAGTATATATATATATATATAATATATATATATTATATTATTATATATATATATATATATTATATATATATTATGTGTTATATATATATATTATAAAATATTGTAGTTGTGTGTGTGATGTGTGTGTGGTGTGTGGTTGATGTGTGGTGTGTTTGTGTGTTTTGTGTATTGTTTATTACTAATATATTGTAGCTTTATTTACACTCAAGAATATTTCACTTTCAACCATGTCCTTATTTTTAAAGTAATCGTATGTGTTAAATATTACTGTTTAGTTTAAGTGTTTATAAAAATTTAAGCTCATAATTTCTTATAGTATAGAGTAATACTATCTGCTTTGTAAAAGTGGTGAATTTTCGGCTTTACGGTGATTTTGCATATTTTAATAGTTTAGTATACTTTTATTTCAACTAGTATGGATTTGTTTTATTAGATAGCAGTATTATTCGGGTTAGTAATTACAGGTATGTTGTTCAGGTTTGGTCGTTGTATTCATTATTTTCTTAGTTTCTGCACAGTCATGTTAGGCTTTTATGATGTATGGAAACCTTATTACCGCTTAGAGTATATTTCACTGGAATTAATCAGTATAATAAATTTAGAAATTACAATGCATATTAGATTGCTGCTAACATTAGCAAAGTTGAATAATTAACAACAGGAACCTTTTATCCTCTACTCAACACATATATAAACTGATACCACGCAACAATAACATAATCATGACTGTAAACTCTCGTGTGATGTGGACCGGAGTTCTTACTTATAAACTATAGTTTCTTTTAACTCCCTGATGCATATAATAACAATAACTTAATAAACACGAACGGTTTTCGTAAATCCTAACATCATAAGTTAATTTTGATGGTATTGATAACAACGCGTTTTTTTGCAAGATTACCATGATATGTGGGTTTCGTATAGTCGTCCGTATGGGTTCTTTCATATGATTACCTCATAAGAGCATATGGTTATTTAAGTTATTGTGGTGTAAACTCTCTCGCGAGTTGAAATATGTGGTCCAGTCGATTCTTTACTTTGGTTTCCTGATCCAAGTCTTCATATTTCTGTTTAAATCCTCGTTTCTTCCTCCACTAATGGATATACGTATATATTTATCAATTGTCGTGTGTAGGATCTTTTTTACACTGCGATTTAATGTTTTAAAAAAAACCAAAAAATAGAACAGGTGACCTAATAGATCATATGCCTGCCCATCAGTTCTGTCCTATTCTTATTACTGGACTGTTGGCTTACTTTTGATTTATTTCTCGGGAGGACCAATTGCTAAATACCATCGAATAACACTGTATTGTTATGTCATATATTTTACTCTGTTGTTTCGTAAAAAATATGGGCGTAGAGTGTGCAGAGAGTTATCAAGGACATAATATTTTGCCTATCATTATATATTTATACCTGTGGTTCGTAATTGTAAGTTACAGAGTCGAAAATAATACCTGTGTATTTTATAATAATTATCATTTATTTATCTCTCGGCTTGCTTTGTGAATAAATTGTATGATTATTTTTCTATTCTATAGAATTTTTATTCTCGACAGCCTTGAATGTCAACTCGGTGAAAGATTAATAGAAGGACTCGACCATTGTATGTTTTTGTAGTCATCTGTGACAGCGTCTCTTGATGAATCGAGGTGACAGGCTTGAGCGGCGAGTTTAGTTATTATAATAGATGTAATTAAGTTAGTTGGCTTATTCACTTAGTTCATCTGATCCTATGTTTTGTATATAATAGAGTTTTTGATGATATACAAGGCTAGATTATGTGTGGCCATCACTCCCCATATTGAATGCTGCTCGGATCACAGTTCGAGCGACTTGTCTTAGGTAGGTTTCACTGTACAGACATTCTGCAAATATTAACCAGTGCACTATGTGTGTGTATTGCGTTATGCAAATCAAAACAGAATTTTATACTTTTCAGTTCTTATTATCATCACTTGCCAATCTCGTACAAGACTGATAGCTTCTCTCCCAGTTGGGAGGCATATCGCATTTAAAACCAGCCTATTGCTCCTATTTCAGATATTCATTCTCATCTCACTGACAGTCTACCTATACAAGAAGATGTCAATATAAGTGGGTATTGACATGAAAGCACGAATGTGCATGCTAGAGTGCCTGAGTATAAACTTCACTTCACCATAGAGACTTATCTAGGCAGGTGCTTTAATAACTCACTCACTCTGCCCTTTTACATGCACGATATTACTTTTGCTTCTCTGGAGCCAGAATTTTTAGGTAGTGTCCGATCTTTATGTAGTGAGTTTTCAGATTCGCTCTCGCAACCGGGACACTCATGACAGTGACTATTTGAGATAGAGTGTATATGTGTTCTAGCCGACCGCTAGATTTGCATTATTTTTATGATATACATCTCTGTGGTCATGGTTCATGGGTGATCTGTTAATAATCTGCTGCGGAATAATAAGAAATTATGCGTCATCTATAATACTCATGGGAAATCTGTTTTTGTTCCCTTCGCGATCTCTCGAGGCTGGGTATGTATGTAGCTTTTTAAAAATAAAAATGTAATTGGAACATAGTCATGAATGTATATGTGTATTTTTATATCTTACACTCGCTCTTTCTTTCCAATCTTCTAATTGCAATAGCTTTATAAACATCTTGTTACAGTTTAACACTCCTTAGAAATGCTTTGTTTGATTAATGTCTCCGTTCTCTCTTTTTTGTACCTTTGTGTATTACTCGATAGTGGTTGGTTGTGACTAGAGAATGCTCTCTCTTATGTGTTTTTTTGACTGCTCTTCTTGTGTATAGAATATAGAGCCTCAATGTAATAATTTGCATAGTTTAGCTTATAACAGAAGAAGCAAAAAAAACATATTACAGTAATGCGTCTCCATGTGCGATTATATCCATAACAGAGAGGCTTATATTATGAGCTGGATATATAATTTAGTAAGAGTCTTCATGCTTATATGTATATATATCGTTCAAAACTGAGTGTATCTTCTCGGACATATGATGTACAACTTACACTATTCAGTTCTTCATGTTCTCGCGAGGATTTGATTGTTTGATAAATTCTGTTATGAAGGTTATTTCATTTGCTGCATGTTAGTTACGCAAACTGTTAAATCCTATTCCATGTTTTTCGTTTTACTGGTCTTATAGTGTAGGTACTCGGTATATCGTCTCATTTATGACATTGTTAATGTGATTCTCCCCTATCGCAATTGTTTAGATCTAGATACTGCGAGGGTGATCTTAGTGCGCTTGATATGATATTATATCAAATCTTCTCCTAGTGCCATATGCTAGTACGAGTGGGGTTCTGGGATTTGACGCTGTCAGTTATACACTTGTCATGTCGTTCTAGTTACAAATAGTTTTCTGCGCGGTTTCTTCTGCTTACTAGTCTAATATTCACAGACTCATTATGTCCTTATCGATGTTTTGATTTGTTATAGAACTTTACTGCTCTTAATGGGTTGAATGTAAAAATTGTCTCCATCATTGTATATATGCTCTGAGAGACGATGACTTGAATCCTCGACAAGTCTTCGTCAGATAAAGTTGTGACTCTTCTTCTATTGTTCGATGTTTGTGTTTTCGTTACGTTACTTTACTGTTGTTCATATTCGCTGAAAACTAGTATCTGTCATCCACTCTGCATATTTACTACCTTATATATTACTTTTGATTTACGTACTTGGAGGGGTAAGGTATTTAAAGACTGGATACTTGTGTGAGGTTGTATCTCAATGGTTCACTGAGTTTAAGATGGGTGGTCACATATAACGTGACGATATATTAAAATAATTTTTAAGCCTCCGCACCTCAATATTGCTACTCGTGAAGCGCCTAATGTAGTATTTGGTTGGCGATTCACGCCGGAGTTTTGTAAATGTTTGCTCGCGAATCGCGATATTCTCAAGAATTTATCCCTCGTGATTTATATAGAAAATCTTTTTTAATTGATGTTTTTTAGATATATGGTTATCTAAAAGAAATTAAAGTGTAACATTTATAATTCATGCTGAATTACTATAATCTACATTAAAATTGTCATATTTATGTTATTAAAACTAAGCAACGTATTTAAAAATTACGGTTTTTATCTAGGGATTTCAATGTAGATAGCATATGTTTTACTCCAAATTTTAAGATTTTGAGAACATAGAAAATGTTTATATATTATTTTCTTTTTAATATATCTAAGTTTTATTAATAATTATGTTATGATGTGATAATGCTTTATATTTTTACATCATATAATTAAATTTTTTATTTTTTTTAAAAAATATTGTATATTTTTAATAAATATAATTAATATTTAACATTTAATTCTCATAAACAGAAATAATGATTATAAATTCATTTTTTTATTGCTGGTTTTTTCTATATTAAGTGATGCCTATAGCAGTGTGCTTCTATGGTTTTTCTTAGAGCACAACAAGGACTTTAAGTTAACGTTTCGTTCTGTAAAACGTAAAATCCTCAGCTCGAAGCACAAGAGTTATTTGACTTAGGAATATGAAGTTATGATGTTAACAAATTTATGTATTTTGAAATTTATTTCAGGACTTGGAAATTTTAAATTATTAATGTTTAAGTTAGAAAATTAAATAAAAAAATGTCAAGTTGTTTCACTCTCCCATAAAACTATAAAAGAGTTCTAACGAGTTATATTTCTGGTTCATTAACCTCAAGTAGCCAGCTTAACAAATAGCTAGTGCAATTAAGAGGCGGCTTCAACATCAAAGCAACTTAGCAAGAAGCTGTTTCACATACGTTCCTTAATGTAAAACGAAGTCATTACAAGGATTCTTAAAAGAACCTCAACCGAAGCCTGTGCAGTGGGGAACAAGTAGTAGAGTTTACTACAGCTCTTTTACTATATATATATAATATATATATATATATATATATATAATGATACTATAATACATATATATATTATATATATATATAATATATATGATATATATATTATATACACATATATATATATCCTCCATTTCCTACCCCATAGACCTCATAGAGAGATTTAAGGTGCGTAACATGTACGGAAATAGAATAGTTAAATAGAAGAGCATGACGAATGTCAAAAAGAAAGCCCACACCCTTACACACTTTCCTTTCATATTCTTAGGTTCAAGACCATCGCTGTCAAAAATTCACCCTATGGTTCCACAACACAAGACGAACCCCTACTGTGGCATCTCGTCAAAGTAAGTATTCAATCCTTGGGCCACACTGACAACAATATCCCTTCACAAAACCACGCATTTCATTTCTCAATCATTCTTCTCGCATGAAGAAACATATTTCTTTCCTTCAGACACTCTTTCCTGAATTAATTCACGATTTGTTTGGTCTCCCAGCTGGTCGATTCTAAACAATCACGCTTTGTATTATTTTAACCAATCGACTATTATTCATCCTTCTCACATGGCCAAATCATCTTAATATACTCTCATTTATTCCTGAAATAGTTTCGCTGCTATACATTAGCACAGGTAACGTTCGTACGCCAAGTGAGATTGGGTTTCTGAATTCAATAGATTATCTTTTTCCTTCTGGATCTTGGTGGTGCAACCACATTTCGTCTCCCGTTGCAAAGAAATTTATCCCCTTATCGATGAATTAAAATTTCATTAGCAATATCAACTCGTTGTTTCCTCATGTCTTCTGTCAGCTGCTTTTACACCAAACGCACTCAAATTTTTCAATAATTTTAACCTTCCATTATTGCTTGAATACGCTTTTTCGCAATTGCAAACATGGAAGCAATTTCGTACTGTTTAATTCGTTGATTTCCCGGAATAATGCCATCAACGCGAGCATGATGTTGGTCAATGGTCACTGTAATGGGGCAGCGACTTTTCGAAGCATCATGAATCGACATTTAACCTTTATTGGAAAGAGTTGCTTGGGTCCCATTGAAGGAGAGTTACTAACCTATATAGTGTCCCTTCCATACACTTCGAGCAAACAGCGATGAATTTCGAGTCGCAATTTCTAACACCTTCGGCATGAAAAAATTCAATCACTGCACAGTGCTTTAAACGAAGGTGATGGGGATCACTATAAAGTTACGTCACTTATATTTGTCTATCAGCCTTAGGCGCCATATTGACTATATAAATACCGGCTTACTAGAATACGCGTATATTGTTTCTAGTGATCGACAATCTTCTGCCTACTAACTCTCCTTTAGCTACTCCTCTCACACTATTTCGTGGAAATTACCTACGTGTTTCCCTTTGCTTCTCTTGTCTAGTTTTCTTTCAGACCAATCAATATAATATCCTGTTGATGGGGCTACTTCTTAGCCATTATTTGTTAATTGTGGTGTTCTTTGGGTTGCTGTTTTATCTCCACCCTTATTCCTACTTTGCTTTACGGTCTTCTTAGCTGACTTTTAACTCTGTTCACTCTTATGCTGCTTAGTCAACCTCACCTCTTCATTCCTCCACTTATTTCAAATGTGCTCCCTCGTTTCTCTATCTAAGAGATGCCTCTCGTCTACCCGTTTTCCGATTTTCAAGTCTTAGCGATGTTGGTCGGAGTTTTTCAGTAGTGCTAAATGCATTGTGTATGAATTAACTCTTTTAAAACTAATCTTTCATATCTCCATCTCAAAACACCCTTCCCACTTTTCCTTTCCACTTCGATCGGCTCTTAATGTCTCCTGTTAAAATACAACCTATAGAAATTTCCTTGGACTAACATTAAAAGTGATTGTCTTGGACAACCTCATTTATCAAATCGGCTGCTAAAATGGTCTCAATTTGAAGCTGGGAATTCTGTTCAGATTGCGGAATTTTTTCTTCTGCCTCGTTACTCCAGTGTAATATAAGAGTCTCATTCGCCCGTTTATGGAATACTGTTATCACATTTGGGGTGGATTCGGTTCCACCTTTTTGGATAATGTTGTTGAGGCTAAGACTAAGAGACAAATAAACTGCCAATACTTTCTTATTCCCTTGACCCTCTTTCTCTGCGAGGTGATAATAGGTGCCCAATTTTCTTTTACTTTATAGGTCATTTACCCAACGGGCAGGTGCTAGAGTAATTTTGACCTCTCACATTTAACTTCTATAGCACTGCGTCGCCTCGTAAGAACAAAGAGTGCCTTACTCTCACATGAGTATTGTTTAAATATTGGAGATTCAATGTTTACTCGTTGTGGTGCTTCCTTTTCCAGCAACTAATTGCCTTCAAGTCATTTTCCTGAGTATCAATCTATCCTAATCTGTAGGTCTCGTGTCTGCTCCCACTGAGGATGCTTGACTAGGGACTGGGTTGAATTTACTTTCCTTTTGAGTATTTTTTTGTTTGCCCCTTCCTTGGAAAAGGGCTCGAGCCGGCGGGGGACATCGTATATATATATATTATATATATTTAATATTATTATAGTAATATTATTATAACTTATAATGATTATTTATACTATATATTTCTTCGTTGCTTATATATAATATATATATATATATCTTATAGTACAGTGTTTTTATATTACAGCTCACTATATTATATATATATATTTATATATATATTATATATATCATAATTATTTACTATATATTATATATATTTATATAAGATAATATTGAAGCTATAGTCTAATACTATATTATATATACTTTTATATATTTTTTTTATAATATTTATTTATATATATTCACTAATGCTAATAATATACTATATACTATATACTAAATATATATATAAATTAAATGATTATCTGTGGTTTTGTCATCCTATGTGTGGCTTCGCCTAAAAAATTTTTTCAAATTCTTAATTTTGCTTTTATTAGCCTAAAGGTTGGGCACCACTGATTTCAGCATGTGTCTAAGTAGTTTTATGTAATGTGAAACTATTTGATTACGTCAGCATATATGTTTGATCCTTTGTATAAAGAAACTTGATTTTATGAGTGTTATGTTATCCAAAATAGGACATGAAATTTGACTTGAATCAATAGTTTATACAATAGATCATGGATGGCCAGTAGAGGGTTGACAGGATGGTCGGCTGGTGGTCGGTGTATCGGTTGAATTTAACTGATTTAGATTTAGGAGTATGATGTAAAAACGTAAATTTTGTAAGTTATAAACAAAGAATTAGGAAATTTTATTTATTTATTCTATTTATTTATTTATTTATTTAATTTGATTTTTTCTTTTTATGGTTCTGAAAACCATTATTTCGATATCTACAGAATCGATTAACATATAATATAAGACACCAATTTGTATCATTACACAATATTTAATTTGTTAACTTTCACTGCGGCACCCTTACCGGATGCCAACACGTGCAGCTGTCACCCTGTCTACTCTGTCTGAGTCAGTCATTCCTTTGTTCATTCTTTCCCTTTTTTTTTTATTCATCCTTCATCCTACTTCTTTCTTTCTCCTTCGTCCTTTGTTTTGCACTCTGTGCTCTTTTTTCGAGTCGAGACCCCCTAATGGAGAGGTCTTAGCACACCCATATACGGCATGATATAATCAGCATATTCGAGAATCTACGGGGTCGTAACCTTATAAGGACACAAGCATTGTTGTTATACGTACTGTTTATTTAACTTCGGCACCGCTAGTGGCGTCCAGCACGGTGCCCGGAAGCCAAATCCTGCCAGATATTCCGTTATATTAGTCTTATTCATAAAAATTACACTCTGAATCATCTAACAAATTAAGCCTAATACGATCAAGTTTATTTTTTATAGGGCGGTGGGATCGGGTTCCCCTTCGGGGGGACCGCAGGGAATGTAATATAATCCACTTTACTAGGGTACTCCCATCTAACACCACTCAAATTTGTATCCGATATGTTAACTCTAACTTATATAGATATATGTCGGAGCCAGAGGCGCGTGCGGGCGCGTTGAGGACCGGTGCAGTGCAGGCAGTGCGGAATCGGGAGTCGCTGAAGCAGGCGCAGAAAGGTTTAAAAAACAACTCATGAAGTGATCCCCTTCGGGGGTCACTTCTTCGACGTAATAATAATAATATAATCTTGGAATGCTTGGTGTGTGTATGTGCTGGCGCGCGCTCTCGCGGGCTGACGTATCTCGTCTCGACTGTATTATTTACGTCAGTTCACGCTCGAGGCGCTAACTTTCTCGTTAGGGTACTCAAATCTCGAGGTTTTGGAAAACCATAAAAGAGGTGTAGAGCTTGAGGCGTTAGCGATACGACTCTCGGGGTGACCCCCCTCTATATACATACCTACAGACTTTAATTTTTACACGGATTTCATGTTATTCCATTTACATTAGATTATATTCAAGTTTCGACCTATTACTCTTCAATTCCTTTCGATATCGGAAAAAGGGTGCTAATTGGCTCCGTTGCCTGTCACTACTTAGTATAATATATATATATAGTATATATATATTTAATATATATATATATATATATTATATATTAATTATAATATATAACTATATTATATATTAATATATATATTTTATAGTTATATATATACTATATATATTATATTTAAAATTATTATTATATATATATATTATATATATATACTTTATTTATATATATTATATATATTATATATATATTATATATAAATATATATATATATATTATACTATATATATATATATAAATATATAGTTATAGTTCATATATATATGTTCATATTATATATATATATATATTTATATATATATATAATATATATTTAGTATATATTATATATATATATATATATATATATAATATATATATTATATATATATATATATATATATATTTATTAATATATATATATATTTATATATTATATTATATATATACTATTTTTATATATATTTATATTTATATATATTATATATTATATTATATATAGTCATTATATCATATATATATATATAGTATATATATGTATATATATATGTTATATATTATATATATTTATATATATAAATATATATTATATATATTATATTATTATTATTATATATTATATGTTAATTATATATATATTATTATATGTAATTATTATATTATATTATATTATATATATATAATATATAGTATATAAATATTTATTAGTAATTAAAGTTGGCACTATATACGTTAGTTGACATATTATGAGAAGAAGTTTTGTTAACTATTGTTTCTCTTCTTGCACTCACTGTTGCATAGATCATCATTTTCGGAGATTAAACTTTTATGCGATTTGGTATTTTTATTACATATAGTTAACTAGATTAAAATTATATTAAAACTGGTTACTTTTTTAATACCAACTTTAAAACTCATTGAACGCATGTTTCAATAGCTTTCGTTGTGATTTAAACCTTTTTTCAATTAGGATGCGTTCTAAAGTACTAGATATTGAATTCTCAGATAATTTGTACATTCAATAGATTATGCATTTTGAACGGCTCGACAGTCTTACACTTTCTCATCAGTCGATAAGCTGGCAACTTTGTTGCTAATTTTGTTTATTCAAAATGTATTTAGTTTTGTAAATAGAAGACTTTTCAGGAGAGAAAGTTAAGTGCCTGATATATTTTATACATTTACTGACTACATAACACATACGCTTGGAATGATAATACACAAAATTTCTTTGTATACATGCAAAGAGCCATGCGCAGATGTACGTGCGCTGCCACGCACATAACCACATACATGCAACAGAATACTAAAAATTTTTACACATATTGTACCTTATTGGAAATCGATATTTTACTGCACGCACATTCGTACACGCCGGATTTCCCATAGGGATCTTCTATTTACACCCTTAGAGATGGAAACGAGTTTATTAATAGATTTTTAAAGGAAATTTTAATATATTGAACATCAATGTATTGAACGAAATGTTAGTAAAAGAGAAAGTTAGTTTTTCATTTTTTGTGGGCATGTATGATTTTTGATTTGGGAGTGAGTATTTTTTAAGCTGTTTAGAAGAAAATCATTTTTATTTTTATCGGAATAGTATTAAAAATTTTTGTAGAGATTAATGCAGAGAGATTTATGAGTTTTTTGGGGGTTGTAGTTTGACAGCGTTTTATGAAACATTGATGATTGATTTATGTGTATTTATGTTGTAAAAGCACGGTGGGATGTGAGCGAGGAATTTCTATTGTCATCGATTAAAGTCTTGTTTGTATTGTTTTTGTCTTCTGTCAAAGTCATTCGTTTCGCTAATTGTCACAGTCTATTGCTCAAGTTATGGCAAGGTATCTGAGTCATGCTTGGATAGGGTCTAGGTGCTGGTTTGGTTACGGAATTTGTGAGGTATTTGTTATGAGTGAAATAGCATTACGGAAGGAGTAAGGACTATGTGTTTAGGTAAGTGTGGTTTTTTTTTACGGTGTTGTCATTAGTGGTGATGTTATGATTCATTAATATTTGTTTTGGCTTGTTCCTGCAAGTTGACATAGGAAATTCCTCGCTCACCATCCTCACCGTGCTTCACTTAATCATAAAATATTAATAAATACAAATAATGACCTCCTACAGTCAAACCTCACCCAACCCTCCTCGAAAACTCATAGGAATCTCTCTGCATAATTGAGTCTACTTCAAAACTTTTAATACACGTATTCACCGGTTGAAACTTAGAAATATTGATTTACTTCTTAACAGTACTTAATAGAATACTCACTTCCCAACTCATCAAAATGATAATCAAACAATAAAAAATAAAAATAACTTCACTTTATACTAACATTTCAGGGTTGGAGATAAATATGTTCCAATATATTTTAAAAGTTCTTTCATAAAATCTATTAAAACTCCGTTTCATCCTATTGTAATATGGGAAATCCGGTGAGTTTATACGAATTGTAGCGTGCATGCAAAGATGATCACGATTGATACGTTAAGGTCCTATTATTATGATTATTAAATTTATATAGGGATTCTTTGCGGATGTATGATGTGTTATGTGCGTGCTAGAGCACTTATTTTGTACGAAAATCTGCTGTCGTTTGAATGTTATACAAGAATTTTTGTGTGATATGTTACCATTTCAAAGCGTATGTGTTAGTGTATGTCAGTTATGTATAATAAATATATCAGCAACTTACTTCATTTGTATTGTTGATTCTATTTTTACATAACTACTTGCAATTAACTCTAAAACATAAAATATTCAGACATGGGTTGTCAAGCTATCGACTGATGGGAGTGTAAGACTATGTCGCCGTTCATACTGTAAATAACATTAGATGTACAAATTTATTCTGATTCATATCTTAATTACTTCTAGAACGATCAATTGAAACATCTTGGAAATCACACATAGTTCGAATCGTTTTCCTATTCTTTATATTCTATTTCCTTAGCATTTCCTGAAATGTCTTTCTTGATCTTAATTTTCTATATGTAATAAAAATACCAAATATTCGCATAAAAGCTATAAATTTCCGTATAAATATGAATCTGCAACGTGACTGCAGAAATAAACAATTAGTTTAACAAACTTTCTCAAAGGTGAAAAACATCAATATATATAGTATATATGTATATATATATTATATATATATATATATATATTTAGTTTATTAGTATATATATATATACTACTATTATATATATATAATATGTATGATATATATATATATATATATTTATTATATATATAATATATATATATAATGGTATAAAGGTATAAATATGTAATTGTCAATAAATGTCTGTACGTTAGGTTTAGGGTCCTTGACGCCAGGAATCCTATACCTAATATATCAAAATATAATTTAATATTATATTTATATATATATAATAATATATATATAAGATATATATTATATATATATATATATATATATATTACTATATATATATATAATATGCCCTATATTTATATATATATATATATATAGTATTATATCGTATATTAACTATTAATATATAATATATATATATATATATTATTTTATATTATTACCTCTAAATAATATATATATAAGAAATAGTTATTTATGGTGAATAATAATAATATATATATATTATGTGTATACATATATATATTATATCACACTTATACACTATATATTTAGTTTATACATAAATAATATATGTTATACTTATCATTCTAAAGGTGTAAATTCATAGTATTATATATCTAATTTATATTTGTGTATTACTCGAATCTAAAAAAAAGCCAAAAAATTGTGATTTTCATATTTTATTATTATAATTTAAATAGATTTTATACTTTAAAGTTCATTTTACAGCTTATTACTATTATATTATATTCTATCCTTTATATGACATTATTACTTGTGTATATATCACACTAAAACCTTTTCTTAAAATAATTTATAAGAATAAACACTCTACTGACTTGTATTTTTTTGGGTGTTCGACGCCTAATATATATATTATATATAAGATCTACTATATAATATATATATATAGTATAACATGTAAATCCGAGTACCATTTATATATAGTAGCGAACCACAAAATTCCAAAATTCAATTTTCTCATATAATTTAAAACACTTGATATTTGAGCATATATAATAAGTATAATTTAATAGTAACCTGTTTACTTATCAATTAAGTATAACAGCTATTGTCAGTCAATCGAACTAC
>JABUQX010096906.1:5000-15000 GCA_015478945.1 Trachelipus rathkii
CCGCAGGGAACACCGTCGCCGAAACCGCCGCGCGTGCGCCGCAGGCCGCAATATTTCCTCCGCCCGCCGCGTGCGCCCGGAGGCGCATATTTCCGCGTAACCGCCGTCGCGTGCGTCCGCAGACCCAAAATTCCCGCGTGAACGAAAAATATGAATAATCAAATGTAACTATTCAAACGAATTCGTTTCAAATATGACTATGCAGTCCATCATTTTACTACAATTGTAACGAAATTTTATTAAAAAACAGTATACTTTACATACCTTAACAAGCCAAGTAAATCATAAATCAATGAGGTGTTATACCTAACACCTAGGGGATTAGTAAGCTTTTGTTTTACTGCTTTACTGCTTTAACTCTCTGCTTTACTGCTTTAACTTTCTGCTTTACTGCTTTAACTCTCTGCTTTACTGCTTTAACTCATATACATTACATACCTTAAAGCAGTAAATCAGTAAATCAATAGAGGTGTTACCTAACACCTAAGGGATTAGTAGGCTTTTGTTTTACTGCTTTACTGCTTTAACTTTCTGCTTTACTGCTTTAACTTTCTGCTTTACTGCTTTAACTTTCTGCTTTACTGCTTTAACTTTCTGCTTTACTGTTTTAACTCATATATTTATTAACATTATGTTTTCTTTTATATTTTTTATTTTTGTTTTATTACTTTTTATTTATTATTTCTATTTTTATTTTTGTTTTAATACTTTTTTATTTTTAATTTGTAATGTAAGAATAAAAACACACAGAGTTTCTGTTATATAAACATTTTATTTTAATAAAATTGTACGAAATTTTATTAAAAACCTATACTCTTACTGCTTTACAGACTTTAATTAAACTCATTATTCATTATCTACTTGACGGGAATGGATGTGGAGAAATTTACGTTCCGAAGTCCTGCTACATGTCTGTGCTGGACCCGACGCAGGATGTGGTAACAACCTTTCTAATTATTAATATTTTAAGGAAATGGAGATTTTTGAACAAAACCCCTGTAAAAATAATAAGGTGTTATAATGTTTAATTCAGAGAAAAAATTTAAAAGAATATAAAGATGTGATTCAATTTCATGAAGGCCTATACGATATTAGATCGCTGGACAATATACACGGACACAAAATTATTGTATTAGATTTAATGCACAAATTGAATTTGGAAATAGTAGAAGCGTTCACAGTTTATTCTACTGCATCTAAATTACTGCTCTGATGTTTTTCATACGACAGAATATTTTTACATGCAAAAGCAAGCAATAGATGCGAACAGTGTTTTCTTTAAACACATCCATATTACTGTTGTTTGGAAACAGAGAAACACTGGAGTAATTAATGTATTGGCAATTCAAATGTTTCCTCTTCAAAGGAAAGAGTTCTTAAAAGTATATAAGGAGGTTACTTCGATCCCCCACGTTTATTGTGATGTGTGAACTCCCCAAAAACACGCACAGAGTGCTTCTCCGTACCAACATTGCCTTACGAAACTGAAACTGTATAATACCTGAATAATGAAGTGCTCTACCGTTGCATAAGTATTTACCTCTTAAGTAAAAAAAAATTTAAAAGCTGAACACCTTCTGAAAACGTTAAAACCTAATTAGTGAGATGTAGTAATTCATCCAGTGTGTATGTGAAGTCTTTAAAATCTTATAAATTGAAATGTTCCTTTAAAATAGGCCTCAGAAGTACCTAAAGCGTTTTTCATAAACCTCAATTAAAAAACTTCTCCTCAACATGAAAAATCTGAAAAAAATAAAGAAGATTAACTACAGAGAGGAGAAGGAGTATTCCTGCCATTACTCTTCTCGTTTATATGCTTCCCCTAAATCATAAGTGGTTTGTCACCGATAATGAGAAGGTTGCTGTACTTCTCATATAATGAGTATGAAGAAATCGAAGTATAGAATAATACAGCATCTGTCAGAATCAGTTCCTCAAGAATTCATTCATTCACTAACCTCATATGGCCAGTATGCTGCACACTGCGCAAAATTCCCAATCACTAGTTTTCATCATTCAACACAACCCCCATACAACGCACGATATTGCAACAAATGCATTATCAATACCTCTTTCAACATCAGCAGCAACACGTTTGCCCAACAGAATCCTTTAATTGTGAACGACTCATAGCTTTTCAGCAGCCTTACCTCCTAGCTTATATGATCCTAAAGTTGAGTCAGCTACCAAATATGAGAAAGAAGTGACAGGAATATTAAATTCCAGATCATTATCATCCATGAGAAAACGCACTTATACGCAGAGGCCCATACAAAACATTGATAGATCTTAAAGCTTGCACCTACATCCATCCCTAAGTATTCCGCTAACCGATAATGTAGATAACCTATGACAAGTAAAAAACTTGAGTGAAATAATGAAGATAAATTTAAAAATATCCTAGAGGAAGAGCTTACCAATTAAAGTGCGTAAATCAGGAAAAGCTTTATATAATATTTTAAAAAGACCAATTAACTTTGAATGAAGCAGGACAGATTTGGTAATTGATGATGAAATAGTTTAAGGTTCAAATATTGTGGATTTGATAGCTGATCTCTCACGTAACTGGAAAAAAGGCCCTGTAAAAGGATGGAATGATATCAAACAAGAACTTCAGACTATTAATTTTCCCAGAAGTTTAAATCTTAAATACAACGCGATTAGCAGACTTAGATAATATTCCCGTTACGCCAAGACCTGATTCAAGTCCATCAGGAACTTCTTACGCATCAGATAAATTTAAACGTGTTACCAGAGGATCGAATAAGAAAAACACCTTATAATAGGCATAGTTGTTGGATTAAATCGTAATTATGCATTATCATATATATAGTATTTATTTAGCTGTAATGTAATGTATAAATAAATGTATTTTTAAAACCTTTCTCTTTCTTTATCGCCTTGTGACAATATCAACATTTTTGTGACAAAATATATATAATATATATATATATATATATATATATATATATATATATTATATATATATTAATCATATAATTATATATAATATATATAATATAATATATATATATATGGTAGATATATTATATATAATATAATATATTACTTACACGTGTGTCCAGTCGGACAACATGGAGGCGAAGGAAGTAGTTGATAAACATTACTTCAATCTGAGGGAACCAAATAGTTTGGGTTTCACTAGGTTTGCTTTAAGGTATCCTAATGAGAAAAAAGAGTTAAAAGCATATTTATGAGGGTGAAGAAGGCTTTACTCTTCATAAACCAGGGTGTAAAAAAGAAGATTTCCTACACGAAAACCATATCTCCCGCATCTTCGATAGCATCATGGCAGTTAATTTAACGGAATGATTAAATAACAGCTCTTAGAGTGGAAGGTTTTCATCATCATCAGTACTTTTTACAAATTGGACCGTTTATTCTCTAGATACTTGAGTGGTTGAACCAATACAAAGATAAAGATCAGCTACAGTTGCTGATGCTGTACTTGAAATTATTAGAGGACAGAACTGAGAACACCTAAATCTTTTGGATCAGATTCAGAATGGAATAAGGGCGAGAGTTTCAGACTGCTCTGGGATTAGGTATGAAGCTATTTTACAATACATTTTCCGGTAAACAAAGCGGCAAGTTGAAAGAGTCCCACGTACTATTTAAAGAAAGCGCATTGCAATAGGTTTTTTTACTAAAATGAATACTTTTAATATATTGATAAAGGTAAGACATATCCGGTATAATTATACATGACTATAACAGATTTCCTTGGAGATGATTCTGGTGGTAATATTTTATGGGAAAAACCTAGAGTTTATTCAGGAATAAAGGTAAACGATTATATAAGAGTTTCTCGAACAGAAGAAAGGTTTAGAAAAGGATATGAATCCGGTTGGACTACGGAAGTTTTTAAAATTCACAATATCCGAACATTCAGTCGTGATAGTTTAAAGTTTATATTATCCATTGTAGATTTAAAATGTGAGAAAAAATAAAAGGCGGATTTTATAAATAACGGAAATAACAAAAAGTAAGAGTTTATCCTGTAACTCATGAATATAAAATTGAAAAAATATTAGCTCGAGAGGTAAAGGAAAAATAAGCATTACTTTGTGAAATGAGGCGGATATCCTGCCAGTTTAATACTTATATCAAAGCAAGTGAAGTTAAAGAATCATTAATCATTGTCAATTATAATCATTTGGATGAGGTAGATCACTTTTAATATAACTCTGCCTTCTTCAGCCTCCTTTGGATTTACCATCTGATTAATAAACCTCGGATTTACAACTACTGCTAATATAATCCATATACACTTGAACGAGAGGCATACGAAGTAGGAAAAATTTTCAAAATTGGTTTTAGAACAAAAAAATGAAAAAAAAAATAATTTAAATATCGGACATAGCAAATTGCCATCAAACAATCTAATTTTGGATGGGGTGTAAACAGCAGTGTAGAATGTGTTGAAACTATATTCAAGTGGAAAAGATACTTCGTTACAATCTAAAAGGACTACATATTGCCAAAAAAGCTGAATACGAACAGTCATTTGCTACAGAAAGAATACTTCTTTGAAGAATTTACTTTGCGAAGGTTAAATTTAAATCGGTGCCTGCTATTTTTAGTCATTTAAACGTTCTCTTGATATGAGTATTATGTGTAAGAACTTGGTATAAAACTGAAATGCGTACCTATGAAGATTAAGGTAATAATATCTTTAAGTTCAATAAGTAAATGTAAACCCTACGAGACCGGGAACATGTTTTTTCCCTCGAACGATGCACCATGGCAGCGTAAAACATATTCGTAGACGTGATGCTGAGTTGTATAATTCATGATATCCCTACTATGTTGAAGAGGGTATACATCTGTGAGAATAACCGCAATGACTTCTATTCCATTAACTATTAAATATTTGAAGCTATTATCTTGAGTACTGCATTATACATGTACCCCTTATCCGGATGCCTCAATCACTCTCAGGTATGGCCTATGATATACAAATATATTGATGTCTATTCAATATGGTAGGTAATACAACTCCTTATTAAAGTAGTTATTTCCCAAAAAGAGAAGTAAAGTATAGACATTCCCTAAATGTTCATTATCTACTCGAATAGATCAAATTTGACTCTGTACGCGTGCAAATAAAAGATGTAGAAAAGAAATCCTTTTCCCTTTACATACGGCGCATTGTTGTGGAAAGTTCATATTAGAAAGAAACAGATGCAGTTATTATACAGGATAATGGAATATATATAAGAGGTGTAGTCAGAATAGTATTTTTTTCATTCCTGTGACATACTCCTCAACAGTGTAAAGATAGTAATAAGAAAGATATCTCCTGTAATAATGGATCGAAGAAAGGGTATTCAGGTGGAATAAAAAGCAGAGGGGTATCGCCTTGTGGATTTTTTGCCAAGCTTATGGAAAGTGCAAGGGCCTCTACTCCAGGAAAGGCGGGGAACTATAAGGTAAAAAAGCTATATAGAACAGTGTTTGCATACTATTCAGATATTGCTGCAGGAAATAATCCTCGAACAGCATTAAAAAGACGTATGCCGATGTTTCAGATGAGATGTTGGACGATGTTAAGCGTAAAATAAGACTAAATGTCAGGAACAAGGTCGAGGATCAAGAAGATTGTCCATAAGAAAAAGAACTAAGCGAAAAAACCTCTAAAGAAAAAGATGTATTGATGTATTTGCTATTTAATGTACTAACCTGATAACTTTTTTATATATTTAAATATCTCCTCTAAGTTTCAATGAAAATGTTCATTATACGGCCAGAGCTCGCACATGCAAGATGCATTTCCTTCATCATTCTAGTCCTGATTGTTGTAAGAGTGAATTGGATCTCTTCTCCATGAACCCTACACAGATTAGCGTTAGCGACTCCAACTTTATCAGTAATATCCTCTGCATTCATTACCAATACAGATGTTCCTCTAGAGTTCAATATTGCAGGCACTTCTGCAGGTACTTCTGATCAATACTTAGATCCCTCTAATGTGTTTTTATATGTAAAAACGAAATTGACAAAACCTATGGTACAGATCTCTACGGGTGATGGACCTATATATATAATACAGAATCAAATTTTCCTGTATAATGTTTCACCCAGGTTGAGTCTATCTATAACGGAAGCTTCAACTAGGTGCATCAGCGGCCTTAATTATCCTTATATGAAGCTATAATAGATACATTTGTTAAATTATTCAGACGATGCTAAAAAATCTCATCTCAAATTCATGTGGTTTTTACAGTTTCAAAGATGAAGCTGCACATATAGATAAAGCAGCTAAAGTCAGAAATAATACTTATGAAATTTTACGGTGATTAAATGGCGATATTCTTCTCTCAAGAAGACTCATTCTATACCATCTGTAGATACTAGAATCATTTTATCATGGTCAAATCTAAATTTGCTATTAAAATAAAAAGTAAGCCCACTGCTACAACTGTATGTCCGCAACACCTGTTTTCAAACTGCTTCACGCTTATCTTCTATGTCAGAGAGAAGTGAAATTATCAACCCCCAGCGTCATTTGGAAAATTGAAAATTCGCTTTTGAAAACTACAGCAAAGTACCCTATTAGAACTACTTTGGTATCGAAAATTAAATTTCCACTCAAGGATAATGAGTATCAATATCCTCAACATTGTGAACGGAAAATTACCACAGAAAGTAATAATAGGGATTGTGGAACATGAAGCCTACTCCGGGAATTATTAAAAGTCACCCTATAAATTCACACCTTTCGGACTTAAGGGTATCAGTTTACATGTGAATGGACCTGCCTCACGGAAGTGATTATGAAATGTTATACAACGGAGACCTATCTCTCTGGTACTTCGACCTTTTTACGAACCTTAAATAGCCAATACTGTATATGTATGATAGCGGGAACAGGTTTAAATCTGAAGAATACGCAAAGAATAGTAATTTATATCGCCTATGATCTTCTGGCAGACCTTCCAGCTTGTAACGCCTATCATTTAAACTTTTTGGAGAAAGGGTACCCCTAGGAACTAAAGTCTTTTTGGATCGAGTTAAATCACCCATTCACTGAGTAGGCTATCCTTTAGCATCCTCAACTCATTGAACATTGACAGAGTAACGCAACGTACTTTTTGATTATTAAAGATGAATGAAGAGAAATAAAAATCGGTGTTTAAAAATGACCTCGCTTTGTTATGGAGTTGTTTGCTAATTAACGAAATAACTCTGTAAGAGTTGGATAGCAGATACCTGCTTCAATATTCAAATTACATTGCCTCGTCCCATCACCTCAACAGGACATTGGATTTCCGTTATAGAGCAAAAAACCATACTGTTCACATAATTGATTCTTTGAATCTTAAAATTTATATTGATAATCATTAAAATACCTATTTTAAAATAAATAATGTAAGCTGGGGGTGGGGTTGGGGGGTTTAAACATGTCTTACCCTGTTCACCCTTATATGCCAATTTATGTGGAGTCATTGATTTATTTTATTATATGTTTTTAAATAATGTATGTTTTTAATAAACTTGTAAATATATTTGATGCTAAAAATTTTTATGTCAATGATTTTTAATAGTTTCTGATTTATGTAATAAATGCTTTTAAAATGAAAAAAACGCGATTTTACTTCCTTTAAATCTGATATATAAAGGTTTTTAATAAAATTCATAACAATTTTAATTAAAAATAAAATGTTTATATAAACGAAACTCTGTGTGTTTTTATTCTTACCATTACATAATTAAAAATAAATAAGTATTAAAACAAAAATAAACACATAGAAAAAAAATAAAAAGTAATAAAACAAAAAATAAAAAATATAAAAGAAAAACATAATGTAATAAATATATGAGTTAAAAACAGTAAAGCAGAATTAAAGCAGTAAAGCAGAAAAGTTAAAGCAGTATAAAGCAGAAAAGTTAAAGCAGTAAAGCAGAAAGTTACAACAAAAGCATAAAGCAGAAAGTTAAAGCAGTAAAGCAGTAAATTAACAAATAGCATACTAATCGCCCATAGGTGTAGTAACACTTCTAATTGATTTACTGATTTTACTGCTTTAAGGTATGTAATGTATATGAGTTAAAGCAGTAGAAGCAGGAGTTAAAGCAGTAAAGCAGAAAGTTAAAGCAGTAAACGCAGAGAGTTAAAGCAGTAAGCAGTAAAACAAAAAGCTTACTAATCCCCTAGGTGTTAGGTTAAAACACCTCTATTGATTTACTGATTTACTGGCTTTAAGGTATGTAAAGTAATGTTTTTAATAAAATTTCGTACAATTGTAGTAAAAATTGGAATGACTCATAGTAATTTTGAAAACGAAATTCCTTTGAAATAGTTTACATTGATATCATATTTTTTCCGTTCACGCGGGAATTTTGCGTCTGCGAACGCGCACGCGGCGCCGGTTACGCGGAAATATTGCGCCGCGGGCGCAACGCGGCCGGCGGGAAATAATTGGCGCCTGCGGGCGCCACGCGGCGGGCGGTTTCGCGACGGTGTTCACCTGCGGACGCGGATCGGACTCTGAAACGTTTGCGTCACTGTCTCAACTGTGTAACTCTTTAATATATATTCTGTCATGATATAAGTGTTATAAAAATACTAACTTGTATAGGAGGAAGCATTCTAGCAGATTGTAATGTACACCATTCGTTCCTCATACCTTATTACTGTAGGGGTAGACACACCATATTAGGGCTATTAGGGCTCAGGGGAGGCTAGAAAAGGCTTGAAAATAGTGGCACCACTCAGTTGGCACTATGTGCACTCACTTGGCACTATGTGGCACCACTGCACTCATGGCACTCACTTGCACTCAATTTGGCACTCATGTGGCTACTCACTGCACTCATCTAATACTACATAGAACACTAAATAGAAACTCACTAGATACTCCTTGACGGTGATTGGGAGCCATTATAAGTTGAGGCATCAAAAGTTGAGGCATCATTAATGCTGAGGCATCAAAATTGTACCGTAGAATAAAAAAGGGTGGGCTAAAAATTAAGGCTGCCGTAAAATTAGGGGTGGCCTAAAATTACGGTGGGCCAAAATTGACCCAATGGAAGACCAAAAGGGTTGGTCGTGTGTTTGTATCGTGTGAATAAGTGTTAAATGAAGTGCAATTTCTATGGGTGAGGTTAAGTGTCATAGTGAATGTGTTATATAGTGTCATAGTGAATGTGTGTATAAGTGTCATAGTGAATGTGTGTATAAGTGTGGTGTTGTGTGTGTGTGGTGTGTGTGTTGTGTGTGTGTGTGTGTGTGTTGTGTGTGTGTGTGTGTGGGTGTTTATGTGTGTAAGTAAGGATAGATCCATACATGCGTTCAGTTAGGAACGAAATATGTGACGGGTGGGCCACGAATGGGCAAAAAATTGGCGTGGGCCAAAAGTGTCCCATGGTATCTGGCCAAGGTCAAGGGAGAAATATCATGGTCAAACAAGGTTATGAAGACATCAAATAAGGGCTAAGCCCCTAAAGGAAGGACAAAAAATTACCGTGGGTCAAAATTGACCCATGAAGGACAAAAAATTAACGTGGGTCAAAATTGACCCATGGTATCTGTCAAGCTTTGGAGCATAAAAGGGGAAAGACAAAAAAGGTTAAGACATCAAAAAATAGGGCTAAGCCCCTAAAATGAAGATCAAAAATTACCGTGGGCAAAAATTGACCCATGGTCGAAAAATTAGGGGGGCGTAAAATAGGGGGCAATACGTACAACGGTTGCTTACGCAAACGTTTGGCGCAACCCTTCTTCGGAAGGTTGCAAAAATTGGGCTGCCGAAAAAATTAGGGTTGCCAAAATTAGGGTTGCCTAAAAATTACGCGGCTGCCCAAAAAATTAGGGTGCCAAAAAACTAGGGTTGCTAAAAAATTAGGGTTGCCAAAAAAGGTCAAGGTCAAAAAAGGTCAAGTTAAAAAAGGTTAAGGTCAAAAAAGGTCAAGGTCAAGGTAAAAAAGGTTAAGGTCAAAAAGTCAAGGTCCAGTCAATGGTCAGGGCCCAAAAAGG
>JABUQX010096906.1:20000-22500 GCA_015478945.1 Trachelipus rathkii
ATCTTCCATTTTAGATTTGATCTCTTGAATATGTTCCGAGTCGTTAAATATTACAAAGGATTCGTTTACGCATCGAATGTTAAAGAAAGGGTTGGAAAGGAAGTCTTCATTAACAATTTTGTTTTCTACTGATGGCGTAGGAATCTGCGAAAGTCGGTCTATAGGTGATCTCATAAATATGCCATTTTTTTAATGTATGCGTTTCAATTGAAATTAAATGGTGTTTTTTAGTCTTACTTATATAAAATAACCTTCTCAAAAAGTCCTCTGAGAGAGAAGAGAAAGATGAGTTTTCTAGAAAGGAAATATGATCATCAATTTTTCTACATATGCTGAATGATAAGTAGTGGTCATGAACATGGGAAAATTATATTTCTTTGATAATTTCACTAACTTTTAAATATAAAAAAAAAGTCCATCCATGGAAATAATTAATGTAATAGTTTGTAAGATATTATGAAGTTATAAGATAGATTGCATTACCAGGTTTGTAGTGTTTCACTATATAATTTGCACAAAATTTATTACGTGGTATTATTTAACGGTTTTTGATAATAAATTAGCTTTAAATCAGAAAAAGATAAAAATAATTGGTTTAATTTACTCGTATTTTCAGTTGCTCCAATAATTTTAAATGACTTTTTTTATCTTCTCCCGGTGGGCATAGGTCAGATGTCTACCAAATTCCACCAGAGTTAGTGAAAGCTGGAAACAATCAAAAGCCGCCATGCCCCGATGCACGGCGTTTGAAAGTGTGCAAGGCAAAGGAAGTTGGAAAAATAGATGAAGGAAGTGTGTTCCAGGCTTTACCAGTGGAATACATGTAAGATTGAACATAAATGTCAAGACTGTGGTCAGAGTTGGACAGAGAAAGGATGAGACTGTGTGGAAAGACGAGTAGCACAAGTTCTCCTCAAGGAAGGAGGTACACGACCAAAGAGTTTTGAAGTGAAGAGCAGTGGCCATTGTAATAGCGATAATATAAGGAGAGTGACACAACAATTCGACGGGTAGAAAGAGACCGCAGATAATTAGTAAATTGATAAGGCGAAAATACCTAAACTCCATCTGTTCAAGGAGAGCAGTGTGAGTGGAACCACCCAGATGTGTGAGATGTCTCCGTACAGGGCCATCCCATAATTGCTGAGTACTCAAAGGCCAGCCCCCAAAGAGCTTATGGAAGTGCCATTTGAACACCAGACATAGTATAAAGCTACTCTATATAAGGCAATGTGCTTCTTCCAAAAAAGATCAATAAATAGAGAAACACTAAGAATATTGAAGCGTAAGAATAGAACATGGTTTGACCTGTTTTTCTCTCTCGAAGATTTCTTCAAGTAAATGAATAAATGAAAGAATTGAATTTTACAGAGGCATTTAAAAAACCACGTTTTCCTTGTCCTACTTAGATATGCAAGAACGATAGGAAGTAGTTGCTTCAAGGACACTATCCTAAACGCCGCTATTTCAGGGTGTGTAGGATTATCTGATCTGTGAAAAGAGTAGTGTAAGGTAGAATCATTGGCATAAGAGCTGCTTAGAGGTATGACAGATTATTTATTAGTTAACAGTAAAAAGAGAATTAGGGATGCAGGAAAATCTTAGAAACATAAGTATTAATAGATTTAAAGGATAAATGGTGGCTTTCTGCAGAAAAGCAAATGGAACAAATGAAAGCTAAGCTACAGAGAATATATTATCTGTAACCTCGCTTTCCTGTTGCTCTATCGTCTTTTCTGCAGGTAATGGATACAGAAAGGGTCGTTTGGAAAAGAGAAAAGTTCAGCAGTCGGACTTTCCTTATACCGGTCATATTGACGATCTGGGAAATGTTCCTCAGAAGTAAGTTTTTACATATTTTCCCATTCAAGTTAGATTCGAAAAAGTTTGAAAGAACAAAATTATGGTAATATGCATGAATATGTTGAAGGATGAAGGAAAAATAGTACCGTAAGCGTGTAAAGTGAAGTTGGAAACAACGTTTAGAGCAAAAGAGTTAAGCTCTGGCAGTAAAAATTCGAAAAGGAAAGAAGAAGAAGAAGGAAAGAGGAAGAAGTTAACATTGACATATCTTGCAAAGTGTCAGAATGAATGGAAAGAAGAAGAATCAAAAAGAGTATCGTATTTTCTACGGGAAATAGTTTTTGTGTGTGTGTGTGTGTGACGAGGAATAGATTTTGCACAATTTAGGTATGAAATATAAATAGGGTGAGGTTGGTGATTTTTAAAATGACAATAATTCCTAAAGGCAGCTTTCCTGAGGTGGGTAGTAAGTGAACTGTTGGAGATAAACCAAGAATTAATTATTTTAGCAGATAGGAAAGAGAATAGTACTGCATATACCCATCCATGCCATAGAGAACCACCTAGGTTTTGCTGTATCTGAATTTAGAGAAAATTTTCTCGCTGTAATAGGATATAGTAAAAAAAAGGTACTTCTGCATTCCAATAAGAATGCAATGCCCAAATGCCAAAACAAAGTTCTCGCCAAAGGTGTTGA
>JABUQX010096906.1:30000-45000 GCA_015478945.1 Trachelipus rathkii
AAAAGTGTAGAACTCCCTCCCTCTCCATCAAGGAGAAAACTGTAAGGTAAAAGATTAAAGAGTAAAGTGTGGAACACCCTCCTTCTCCTTCAGGGAGAAAATAATAAGTGAAAGGGCTAGATAGTAAAGTGTGGAGCAAACCACAAATGAAAAGACTAGACAGTAAAGTGTGGAGCACCCTCATTCTCCTTCAGGGAGAAGAAGGTCCTAAGTGGAAAGGTTAGAGAGTAAAGTGTGGGACGCATTGATTGTCCTCCAGGAGAAGAAGATCCTGAGTGAAAAGATTAGAGAGTAAAATATAGAATACCCTTGTTCTCCTTCAAGGAGAAGAAGATACTAATTGAAAATGTTAGAGTAAAGTGTAGAAAACTCTTGTTCTCATTCAGCGAGAATAATAACCTAAGTGAAAAGGTTAGATATTAAAATGTAAAATACCCTCATTTTCCTTCAGGGAAAAGAAGACACAAAGTGAAAAGGTTAGAAAGTAAAGTGTAGAACACTGTCGTTCACCTTCAGGGAGAAGAAGATCCTAAATGAAAAAGTTAGGGAGTAAAGTGTAAAACACCCTCGTTCTCCTTCAGGGAGAAAACCGTTACTGAAAATGTTAGAGCATAAAGTATAGAACACCCTCCATCTCCTTCAGAGAAATAACCATAGGTGAAAAGGTTAGAGAGTAAAGTTTAGAACACCATCGTTCTCCTTCATGGATAAACCAATAAGCAAAAAGGTTAAAGAGTAAAGTGTAGAACATCGTCGTTTTTCTTCAGGGAGAAAACTATAGGTGAAAAGGCTAAAAAGTAAAATGTGGAACACCCTCGTTCTTAAGAGGGAAAATCTTAAGTGAAAAGATTAGAGAGTAAAGCGTAGAAAACCTTTGTTCTCCTTCAGGGAGAAAACCCTAAGTTAAAAGGTTAGGAAATAAAGTGTAGAACACTGTCGTTCTCCTTCAAGGAGAAAACTATATGTGAAAAGGCTAGAGAGTAAAGTGTAGAGCACCTTTGTTCTCCTTCAGGGAGAAAACCCTAAGTTAAAAAGGTTAGGAAATAAAGTGTAGAACACTGTCGTTCTCCTTCAAGGAGAAAACTAAAGGTGAAAAGGCTAGAGAGTAAAGTGTAGAACACCTTCATTCTCTTTCAGGGAGAAGAAGATCCGAAGTGAAGAGAGCAAAGTGCAGAGGGGTAAATGAAACTTTGTTTTGAAGCCTACCATGGTGCAATCCTTACAGAGACAGACTCGTATGGCACAGGGCACGGGTTTGATCCCTCGTCCAGATCCTAGGCAGAAATTATCTATATTAGTCAGTTTTTAAAAAGAGTCCAATGATATTAATTTTTTTTTGTCTGGGTTGCACCCGCCGTACACTAGCCACAATTCTTACATTTGATTTACCAAAAATTACCAAATAAAATTGAATTTGTTTTTAGATTTGAGGAGTAACAAACCTTTTTGGCCGCCTGTTTTATTTTAATTTTAATTTCATATTATTTCAATTTTTATTTAAATTTTATATATATATATATATATATATATATATATATATAAAAAAATATGCATTTTTATTTTTATATATATATATATATATATATATATATATTTATATATATATATTCTTCTTTCTTTCTACTACCTCTCTACTATATATATATATATATATATATATATATATATATATATATATATATATATATATATATATATATATATATATATATATATATAAAAAGACTAACAAAAATGTGCGATTTTATTTTTAAATTTTACTAATTTATATTGCTTTTATTATTTATAGCTAATTTTATTATTTTATTACAATTATTCTTGAAAAAAAATTTTTTCACCCATAATTGGGTTACATAAATAACTAATTTTAAATGTTTATAAATTGGGCATGATTTTTTTTTGTTTTTTAAGTGTTGAGTTGGGAAAAAAAAATTCACAAACGTAAGTTGTTTCAAGCACTGACATCATTCTTAATGCTAAATCTTTAAATTTTAATGATTCTTAAAAAAAAAAAAAAAAAAAAAAAAAAAAAAAGTCAAATGTTAATTGTACTGTATCTGCACCATTAAATCATTCGTTTGTGCAATACAGTCATGTGAAACAAAACTATCGCTTTATATAACTGTATTGAACAAAATTAATGATTCAATGCTTATTAGTAAATAGATTGGCTCTATATAAAATATAAAAAAAACAATGTAGAATAGTAAAATAATATGCTATTATGTAAAAAAAATGCCCAAAAAAGGAAAAAAAACGTTTATTAACAAAGAAGTCTTTTTACAATATATATATATATATATATATATATATATATATATATATATATATATATATATATATATATATATATATATATATATATATATATATATATATATATACTTTACTATATATATATGGGTGTTTACGAAATAGGGGGACAAATTTGGAGGATATTATCTTTGTACCATTACAAGCGTTTTGTCTTAAATAAAGTTACCTGTAAAGTTCTTCATTTAGTAGGTAAATGAGTTAGAAAGGTGCAAGGGGTATGATGTGAATATTGGTGTTTATGTTCCGTAGATGTGACGAGTTGGCTACGGAAACTCTGCAACGTAAAGTAGTAACCTATAGAACAGGGTATTGCTGTCTCTAATATTGGACACTGCTATAGGTTGCTTGATAGGTACCACCTTATTATAGAGATAGGATGAATAATACTAGGAATATTGTTGATAGTATTCGAGCAATATTTACTCGGGAAACGGATACAAGCAATAACAATAATAATACAAATAATAATGCGAATCATAATAATACTCCTAATATTACTAATAACAATATTAATGCCTTAATAACAATAATTATTTGATAAATAATATTACTATGATAATATTAATAATACGAATAGGAACAGGATAATAGCGATAATAAGTATAATAATAATAATAATAATAATAATAATAATAATAATAATAATAATAATAATAATAATAATAATAATAATAATAATAATAATAATAATAATAATAATAATAATAATAATTATAATAATAATAATGATAAAATAATAATAATAATAATAATAATAATAATAATAATAATAATAAAAATAATAATAATAATAATAATAATAATAAAAATAAAAATAAAAATAAAAATAAAAATAAAAATAAAAATAATAATAATAATAATAATAATAATAATAATAATAATAATAATAATAATAATAATAATAATAATAATAATAATAATAATAATAATAATAATAATAATAATAATAATAATGATAATAATGATAATAATAATAATAATAATAATAATAATAATAATAATAATAATAATAATAATAATGTTAATAATAATATTAATAATCATAAAATAATAATAATAATAATAATAATAATAATAATAATAATAATAATAATAATAATAATAATAATAATAATAATAATAATAATAATAATAATAATAACAATAACAATAACAATAACAATAACAATAACAATAATAATAATAATAATAATAATAATAATAATAATAACCACATCTACGGAACATAAACACCAATATTCCCATCATACATCTTGCACCTTTCTATCTCATTTACCTACTAATTGATGAACTTTAAAGGTAACTTTATTTAAGACAAAACACTTGTAATGGTTCAAAGATAATATCCTCCAAATTTGTCCCCCTATTTCGTAAACACCCTGTATATATATATATATATATATATATATATATATATATATATATATACGGGTAAAGAAGTTCTGAAGGTGCCTCAGAACACCCAATCTCTTAGAGGCTTCTTTGTCATTCAAATTTGAGGAATATATATATATATATATATATATTATTAAAATCGTATCTATGTGAGAAGAAATTTATAGATACAACCTTAATACCAACGTAGAATAGTTTTTGAGAATAGTAAATTTACGACAGTTAAACTGAATTAATAAATGTTATGTGTTTTAATGCATAAATATAATAAATGGAATTATCCACCTATGGTGAAAGGAACAAACAACTTACTTGTTGAAAAACTGAAACTTCTTATCCCAGTCCTGATTTCGGATTTGAAATTGTTATTTTCAACACCGGTGCTATCAATGTTAGTTTCACCGGCTTCTTAGCATAGGTAGAAATAATTCCTAACAATACGTATTGTCATTAACGTATTTTCGATAATAAAGTTGAATTTGAATCTTAAGCGTTAGTTATTGAAGAAAAAAAAGCGTTACTATGCACTTAATAAAGTTACACAAAAATCACATTATATAAGGCCTTAGTGATTATAAGTTTTAACACTTTTTTAAACGTTAACACTTAATGCAAATATATGAAGGGAGTTTTATATAAAAGCATCCACTTCTTTCGAACGACAGAAATTACTAAACTTTTTTCAGCACAAGTTCAATCAGCGACTTGACAGTACGAGGTCGAAAACGTAAAAGCTTTGATTTTGAATAATTATTCCAGCATATCAACTCCAGCTATTTAACTTCCTCAAAAGTGTTCCGGTTTCATGATTCCAATATTTACAATTTAAAACACACAACATCTTTTAAGGAATAAATATAGTTTGGCAAAGAGTTAATAATTGAAATGCACACGAATTTGAGACCAAAAGCATATTGAAACGCAAACTTTCATTACGAAATATTTTAAGCTATTGATTCGCATTCCAATTTTAATACACTGGGCGGGGGCGATGGCACGGATTTCGACGAATTCGTGTCATTTAAAAAAAACAAAAAAACAAAACAAAATTTGATTAATGATGATTCCGATTCCGATTCCGATTCATTACCGATATTCAAAAATTTCGAACGGGCTACTATAGCTGCTTTCCTTCTGGGACGCAACGAATTTGCAACCGCGGGAGTATCATTAATTGTGGTAGGGGCAGGAATTGTTACTTGCTGAGATGATGGTGGTAATGGAACCATTGAATTTGAAGCAGAACTATTTCCATGAGATTTGACTTGATTTCCACTGTGTGTTAATGATAGCTCTAAAGGGAATAAATGCTTTATGGGGTAAACATTCATTTGACCTCCAGGAGTTCGAACCTGGACTGAGCGAACCTTATTATCATCTCCATAAATAAGCAGTTGAATAATGCCCATTTGCCAATATGGTCGCTCTTTGACCGGACTTTTAATAAGTACGATGTCTCCTACTTTCACCCTATTTTTCCATGAGACTTGATAGAGGTCTTTTCCCATCTCTCTCAAACTTAATAAATACTCATTATACCACCGAGTCCGGAAGTCTTCGAATATTTCAGTAGATCGTTTAAGGGATTGGATTAGTTCTTCTCTTGAAGGGGAATCGGTAGGAATGGGTTCATTTAATACGATACTTGAATTAGCTAACGGTTTTAAAAAACAGTTAGGAGTGAGAGGCACTATATCATTATCCGAAGAAGTATATGTTAATGGCCTCGAATTGATAGCATTAGCAATGTCTGCCAATGCTGTTGTGAAATCGAAGTATTCCAAATTTTTACGTCCAACAGTCTTATAGAGACAATTTTTAACAGTCCGAATTGACCTTTCCCACATACTTCCCATCCAAGGGCTGTATAGGGGAATGCGGATATGTTTAATGTGATTTTTACGCAAAAATTCGGAACCCACCTCTGATACAACAAACTGCTCGAGAGCATCCGCACCTTTATTAAAAGATCGGGCATTGTCGCTATATAAAAATTCAGGGACTCCAAACCTAGCCACAAAGCGTTGGAACGATTGAACGAATGCCCTAGCAGACATATCTGGGATAAGATCCAAATAGACACAACGAATATTGAGGCAGGTGTAAAGAAGAATATACATTTTTTGAGGTTGGGTGGACCCTTTAATTTTAATGAAAAAATGTTTAGTAAAATCCACTCCAACATTTGAGAAAGGACGATAGAAATTGACTTGCGCTTTTGTGAAATTAGTAAACTTCGGATAAGAATAAGAAAAGCTGTTGAACTTTGTACAAGTCACACATTCCGATAAAACTCTTCTTATTGTATGACGAGCTGAAGTTATCCAGTAGCCCTTTAAACGAATGAAGGTCAAAGTAGCTTGAATGCCAAGATGTTTACAAGAAACATGTGCATCTCTGACAATCAGGGTGGTAAGATGATGGGACTTGCCAAGGACTACTGGATTGACTATCTCGAAACTATAGTAGTTAGTGCGAGACAACCGTCCTTTACTTCTTATAAGACCCAAATCGTCCAAAAAGAAGTTCAGGCGAGAAACTAAATCAGGTGGTTTTGAAGAAGTTGATCCCGATTGAATCTCTCTCAAAAAACGAAGTTCGACAGGAAAACTTTCTTGTTGCATAATCTTGAGCAAGAAAAGTCGAGCTTTCCTATCATTTTCAATAGGATCGATGGAAGATGTGCCGAATTTGTAGAGTAAAGCACATACTCTTAACAAAGTTGAAAGGGAAGAATACTTGGTCATGTCAATAATAGGAGGAGGTGGGGCTTGAATGACTGTGAAGGTAGTTGAAAGCCCTTCCTGTACACTCCTTGTTTGCTGATAACTAGGCCAATACACTTGGTCGTGTTTAAGCCAAGCTGGTCCATTCTTCCATAGTTCGAGCTTCTTCATGAATTCGCGACAGGACAAACCACGAGTTATAAGATCTGCAGGGTTTTCATCTGTTTTGACGTAGTTAAATGAGATCGGTATTAAATTATCGTTTCTCATAGATGAAACCATACTCTTAATGTCCTGTATACGATTCCGAACGAAAATTTGTTTTGTCCTGCTACCTCCTCCAGCTACCCATGCAAGAACGATTTGGGAGTCAGAGAAGACGTTGACCTTACTAAATTCAACCTCTTGTAGGCTAGTCACGATCTGCGGAAGGCATTTAAGCGCCAGAAAGATGGATAAAAGCTCTAAACAAGGAAGGGTTTTTCCCTTGAGAGGAGCTACTTTAGATTTGGCCCACATTAACGAAGGACCTTGTTCTGGGGAGGTGATGTAAGCCGCAAAT
Source organism: Trachelipus rathkii (assembly GCA_015478945.1). Taxonomy (NCBI): domain Eukaryota; kingdom Metazoa; phylum Arthropoda; class Malacostraca; order Isopoda; family Trachelipodidae; genus Trachelipus; species Trachelipus rathkii. Next base: position 37,000 of record JABUQX010096906.1, read on the forward strand.
CCATAGCTCTTTGAACTAGCATCGCAAAAGATGTTAAGGGTTGCATTAGTCGATGAGGTATCAAAACAAAAACGATTGAACGATAAACTCTTAAGAGAGTCAAGATCGGCCCTTAATTTTTCCCAATCCTCCTTTATTTCAAGATCGATAGAGTCATCCCAACTCATTTGTTTTTCCCATATACGCCTCATCAAAAGTCGACCTCTCAATGTGACAGGAAGAAACAAAGAAAGAGGATCAAAGATTTTATTAACTTGAGAGAGCAGATCTCTTTTTGAACTGACTGATGATAACTCAAAGTCTGCGAGTCTTAGGGTGTCATTACCAGGATGGTAAAGGTAACCTAGAACTTTTTCCTCTTCGCAGTTATGGGAAGAAAACATGTTATCCTGTTTTATTTGAGCCTTAAGATTTGAATGGTTAGTGTTCCAAGAACACAAGTTGAATCCTCCTTCCTTCATTCTTTGAACTGATGTGGTGTAAATGTTTCTCAGTACTTCTGGGGACGAGTGAGTGTAAATAAAATTATCTACATAAAGATTATTTATCAGAAGACGAGAGACTAAATCATAAGGATAGTTATTCTGAATGTGGTGTCTAATAACAGCTCCCAAAATGTAGGGAGAAACAGCAAGTCCGAATATGATGGTTGCGTACCGATAAGTAACAAGCCTGCCATCTTCTTCCCAGAAGAAACAAAACTTGTTACGGTCACTTTCTTGCTTGAGATAGATTTGTAAGAAAGCTTTAGATATGTCCGCAACAACCACATATTTATTGGTTCTAAAAGCTAAAAGAAGACGAAGAAGGGGAACCAACAAATCTATACCTGGATAACAGGCTTGATTAAGAGAAGGAGCTCCTTTTGTACGAAGACTGCAATTGAATACAGGTCTTATCTTAGTTGATACCTGATCAGCCATTCTTATGACAGGCCTGTGGGGAACCCATACATATTTATGGAAGTCCTTCGGAGATACTTTGATGATTTCAATTATGCCGTTTTTCAGCTGCTCTTTAAAGACATCACTGTATGCTTTGTCGAGTCCCTGATTGTTGAGACGATTCTTGACTCGTTTTAGTGTACTTAAAGCAACATGATAGTTGGATGGAACTTGATGCAGCAAATCCTGAATCCAAGGGATTTCGATGTGGTACTTTCCATCGATAAATTGAATGGAGTTGTGGAATTTAGTTATAAATTCTTTGTCAGTAGTACCATAATCTTTTTCTTCCTGAATTCCCATGGACTCCAGACTGTACAGATGCTCCAGACCAAGTTCAGTATCCTTTTGATTCGAGGAAAGATCGATGACATCAGGGTAGGAAGGATGGGGATCTAGAATTGAGTTTACGAGGGTTTGAGGAGCGTTGACAAATTGGTAGGGCAATGAAGAGACAGACATTGTTAGTCATGAATCTTCCTCATCATGTTCTCGTGATGAGTTAACAGACTGCTTTCTGTACAGAAAGTCTTTTTGATGTGGAAGTAGAAAAGAATCCACAGGACCGAAAGGAACTAAACCGAAACAAGTTGAAATAGCACTTCCTTCCAAACATTCTACCATTTGGAAGTGCCTCATATGACAAAGAGCGTCAGTGCCAAGCAAAAGGTCGATGTTATTCACAGAGTCCCCATAAGGACCTACAAATGAGTTATCAGCTACTTTGTATTTTGACGAAATTCTACAAATAGCAGATGCCAGTCCATTAACAGTAAAACCCACATCTAAAGAAGGGTCTACAAGAACAGGAATTGATATAAATGAATCACAACAACAGTTGAGATCCAAATTAGTTAAATAAGAGGAACGAACCTGCTCTCCGATGAAGGTTTTGATGGGATTGTCAATCTTGGGTAATTGCTCACAATTGATGTTGAATTTATTGAGCAATCTTGGACTAGCATAGGTTCTCTGTGAACCTAAGTCAATTAATGAACGAACAGGCACAGACTTATTCTTGTGTCTTACTGTGATGGTGATGGTAGGTAAGATTTGGGAGGCAGATGACTGTCCGGTATTGATACACAAGTGGTTGCTAATACCAGAATTACTCTCTTCATCGGCATCTTTTCGATTGTTGTTCCGATGTTGAGTATGAATTTCAGATGGACAAAGAGCTGTGAGATGCTTTCTACTCTTGCAATTTAAGCAAGGGTACTTAAGGTTGAGTGTTTTTGCTGGACACTTATCCACCATATGTTTCAAGCTGGAACAGTTGCTGCACAGCTTAAGCACGACACATCTGTCCCTTTTGGCTTTAGGAGATTCATAAACTGTGCATTCTGAAAGGAAATGCTTCCCACTGCACAACTTACATTTAATTTCAGAAGATGCTTGAATATTTGACGAAGATGGAGATGATGTCTTTTTATTTACACTATCACCTTTAGATGTATTGAAAGTATGACTCTGTTCAGATGGTACAGAAGGAAACTTTTTCAAATTTCTGTTTCTCCTTTTTGAATCAAAAGAAGAACGAGAAGAACCAGAAGAGGGAGATTGAGTGTAAGATTTTGGAGTTCGAAATCTTTCCATATTATGAATGATTTGATTGTGTTCTTTGAATATGAGGTTGATGGAAGGATATTGTTCCTTCGTAGACAGCTTCAACTCTCTCAAAAATGAAATAGGAAGCTTATCAACCACGATATGACTTATTAACTTGCAACCGGATGAATCCTCTTGAAAAAAGTCAACTCCAAGTTCCTTAAGTTCCTTCAAGTTAGCACGAACCTTTAAAATGAAAGACCGGACAGGTTCCAACTGTCTTCCGTCTAGAGGCGGAGCCGAATCTAACTCATGTAAAATAGAGTCAATAATGAATGCTTTATCTAGATAATGTTCCTTTAAGATGGTTAAGGCAACATCATAATTGTCATCCGTGCCTGACAAGAACTCAATGTCCTTCAGAGCATATCCCTTCAAATGTGATTTTAAATATTGAAGTTTGATGGCCTTTGAGATGTCTCTTCTCTCTCCATATACGTTATTGAAAGATTGGAGAAAAGAGCGGAAAGAATGCTTGTCTTTATCTCCCGAGAAATCTCCACACTTTAATGCAGGAATCTTTAAGCTAGAAGGATAATGACAGCAATTCTCCTTTGAGTTTGACTTCTCTGAAGAGGCACTAGACGACTTTCTTGAATCCGAATTATAACCATACTTGTCTTTTAACAAGTGAAGCGCTTTAGCCATCTTAATATGGTAGGTATCAGTGGCTGTAAGTTCTTCGTCAAGTATGGCTTGGTCAACTTTCGTATATTCAGCCCCCAATATTAAGTTTTCAATGATGGTGTCTTGAGCTTTAATTTCACTCATGACTGTTGTCACCTTTTCAAATACAGTTTTTACAACAACTGGATCGTAAAAGGTGGGAGAGTCCTCATCACCTTCCTCCTCTATAGGAAAGTGTTTACAACAGAGAGTAAGTTTTCTTCTTAAGTGTCCCCTTTTTAACCTAAGAGGACCCAAGTCTTTAAGAAGACTTGACTTGAGGCTAGATATTTCCTCTCCTGAAAGATCTGTAGGCATTTGGTCTTGAAAATCGGCAGCCTCTTTCAGATCTAAGTCTTGAATGATGTCCATATTGATAGTAGAAAGAACAAATCGAGAAAGAATGGAACGAATGAGAAATACACTAGTGCGCAGTAACTATGTCAAAAAATAACCACTGACCATAGACTATGTCTATGTCAAAATCTATGTCGAAAAACAACCACTGCACATAGACTATATCGAAAAACAACCACTGCGCATATACAATGTCGAAAACAACCACTGCACATAAACTATGTCAGATAACAACTACTGCGCATAGATAATGTTGAAAAACAATCACCGCGCATCGATGTCGGAAAACAATCACCGCGCATAGACTATGTCGAAAAACAAACACTGCACAGACTATGTCGAAAAATAAACACTGCACATAAACTATGTCGAAAAACAATAACTACACAAACTATGGCTCAGAAAAAACAATCTATACGCATAGGCTATGTCGCAAAACAACTACTGCGCATAAACTATGTCAGAAAACAATCACCGCGCATAGACTATGTCGAAAAATAAACACTGCACATAGACTATGTCGAAAAACAAACACTGCGCATAGACTATGTCGAAAAATAACACTGCACATAGACTATGTTGAAAAATAAACACTGCGCATAGACTATGTCAGAAAACAAACACTGTGAATAGATTATGTCAAAACAATCACCGCGCATAGACTATGTCGAAAAATAAACACTGCACATAGACTATGTCGAAAAACAAACACTGCGCATAGGCTATGTCGAAAAATAAACCCTGCGCATAAACTATGTCGAAAACTAAACCATGCGCATAGACTATGTCGAAAAATAAACACTGCGCATAGACTATGTCGAAAAATAAACCCTGGGCATAGACTATGTCGAAAAATAAACACCGTGCATAGGCTATGTCGAAAAACAAACACTGCACATAGACTATGTCGAAAAATAAACACCGCGCATAGGCTATGTCGAAAACCAAACAGCATAGACTATGTCGAAAAACAAACACTGCGCACAGACTATGTCGGAAAACAATCACCGCGCATAGGCTATGTCGAAAAACAAAACCCTGCGCATAGACTATGTTGAAAAATAAACCATGCGCATAGACTATGTCGAAAAATAAACACTGCGCAGACTATGTCGAAAAACAAACACTGCGCACAGACTATGTCGGAAAACAATCACCGCGCATAGGCTATGTCGAAAACCAAACACTGCGCATAGACTATGTCAGAAAATAAAACTGCGCATGGGCTATGTCGAAAATAAACACTGCGCATAGACTATGTCGAAAAATAAACACTGCGCACAGACTATGTCGGAAAACAATCACCGCGCATAGGCTATGTCGAAAACCAAACACTATGTCGAAAAATAAACACTGCGCATAAACTATGTCGAAAAACAATAACTACACAAACTATGTCGAAAAACAATAACCGCGCATCGATTGCAATGAAAAACAGTCACCGCGCATACAAAATGTCGAATGTATAAGAAAATTATCGAATGCGCAATGACTATGTTGAAAAACAACCACTACGCAAGCAAAATGTCGAATTTGAGAAAATTATCGAATTTATATAAAAATATCGAATGCGCACGAACTGTCGAAAACACACACTGCGCATGCAAAATGTCGAATGTATATATATATATAAAATATATACAAAATATTTACTGTAATATTTATTTTTTAAAGTCACTTTTTGCGAATAGAAAAAACTTAAGAACAATTTTTTAGAAAAAATTATCAAACACGTGACTTTAAGTCGCTTTCAAATTAAAAAAAATGTTAAGACACCTTTATCAAAAAATCAAAGAAAAACAAAAAAAAATTTACTAGTAAATCTTACGCATATGGAAATAAATCGCGCTTGAATATGCCTGTCTAGTCTCAAACTCGATGCTAGAAAAAACTTTAAGTTTGCCTTTCATAAGGTTTAAACAAATTTGAACAAATTTACAAAAAATTGATTCTTATGAAATATTGAAAAACTTCAAAAATTAACTAGCAATTTCAAAAATTGCAAACATTAAATAACAATTTCAAAAATTATTAAAATCGTATCTATGTGAGTAGAAATTTATAGATACAACCTTAATACCAACGTAGAATAGTTTTTGAGAATAGTAAATTTACGACAGTTAAACTGAATTAATAAATGTTATGTGTTTTAATGCATAAATATAATAAATGGAATTATCCACCTATGGTGAAAGGAACAAACAACTTACTTGTTGAAAAACTGAAACTTCTTATCCCAGTCCTGATTTCGGATTTGAAATTGTTATTTTCAACACCGGTGCTATCAATGTTAGTTTCACCGGCTTCTTAGCATAGGTAGAAATAATTCCTAACAATACGTATTGTCATTAACGTATTTTCGATAATAAAGTTGAATTGAATCTTAAGCGTTAGTTATTGAAAAAAAAAGCGTTACTATGCACTTAATAAAAGTTACACAAAAATCACATTATATAAGGCCTTAGTGATTATAAGTTTTAACACTTTTTTAAACGTTAACACTTAATGCAAATATATGAAGGGAGTTTTATATAAAAGCATCCACTTCTTTCGAACGACAGAAATTACTAAACTTTTTTCAGCACAAGTTCAATCAGCGACTTGACAGTACGAGGTCGAAAACGTAAAAACTTTGATTTTGAATAATTATTCCAGCATATCAACTCCAGCTATTTAACTTCCTCAAAAGTGTTCCGGTTTCATGATTCCAATATTTACAATTTAAAACACATAACATCTTTTAAGGAATAAATATAGTTTGGCAAAGAGTTAATAATTGAAATGCACACGAATTTGAGACCAAAAGCATATTGAAACGCAAACTTTCATTACGAAATATTTTAAGCTATTGATTCGCATTCCAATTTTAATACAATATATATATATATATATATATATATATATATATATATATATATATATATATATATATATATATATATATATATATATATATATATATATATATATATATATATATATATATATATATATTAGTGATGCTGCAGATGTCATTTTTTTCGCATCCGCGGATGCGGATGCGGATGCGGATGTTTGATTTTAACATCCGCGGATGCGGATGCGGATGCGGATGTTTAATATATATATATATATATATATATATATATATATATATATATATATATATATATATATATATATATATATATATATATATATATATATATATATATATATATATATTTATATATTAGTTTTATACACAATCTATTTATATAATTGTTATCAGGGTGCGGGACCGGGACCGGGACCCAACTCAAATGGACCCCATTAACCTCTTTCCTAACCTTCGACCTTAATGTAAGAGATTTTATATGAATTATATACTTTTTACTAACCATTGAAATTTAAAATATAGGAAGGTTGTGCTTGAGAAACATCAATTTTTCTGCCTTTTCTGCTGAGAGTCTGTTTCTCTTTTCATCATATATTAGCCCAGCATTGCTAAATACTCTCTCACTTGGAACACTAGTTGGAGGACAGGCCAGGTATTTCCTTGCAAGTTTACTTAAGCGTGGGTAAACATTTGCATTTTGCTTAATTAACACTCCACCAACTGATTGGATCATCATTTGAATCTAATCGTTTTTCTTGGTGATAGTTTTTAATCATTTGCACTACATCTTTTGGTAATGCGTGTGTTTCTTCATCCCTACTGGACTGTAGAAATTCCAGTGAATCTGTTATTGATTTACTTGTAGGTGTTGGTTTTTTTCCTTTTAATGGGTGGTGAATTAATAGACTGTTCGGATTGAAGTTTTTCAACTGCAACACAAAGTAACGATTTAATTTGTTCTAATATCGTTACAAAAAAAATTTGCTTTATAACGGGAATCTAAGTAAGTTGCAATAGTATGAAGGTCATGAATTTCCACAGAACCAAAGAAGCGTTTTCTACCTACAAATTTATTTATCTTTTTTCATTCTTTTAAGCCGTCATCATTTTCATTTGAAGATGGTTCAAAATGCTTCCTTAGCATTGAGATTAATGGTATTACATAAGTGACAGAAGCTGTAGAGGCGCTGACTTTTTTGGTAGTTTCTTCAAATGGTTTCAATAGCTTAATACAGTGTGATATGATGTCATTTTCCAAATTAATAAGATTGTTAACTTTGGAATACGAACTGCTGGCGTACGAAGCAAGAAGTTCTTTGAGCAATACTTCTTTCCATCATATGAAGTGTACTATTCCAGCGAATTGGAATGTCTTTGATAACATTAAGATATGGAATATCATCAAGCCGTTTTTATTTTACATTTACATTTTTATTTTCTTTTTCAGATTCATCTTAAGTATTTTTATTATAAAATTATTTATCAAATCTCGACAATAAACATCCGCGCAACATCCGCAGGGCAAAGCGCGGATGTGGATCTTTAATAATGTGCGGATGCATGGCTACG
>JABUQX010096906.1:52500-56833 GCA_015478945.1 Trachelipus rathkii
TTTTGTTTTTGTTTATTTTTAAATAAAAAAAAGATTTATTCATCTGTATGTTTGAGAAGTGTGAATTTAAACTAGTGGTTATATATATATATATATATATATATATATATATATATATATATATATATATATATATACTATTTATATTTATTTTTTTATGTAAAATTAAAATATAATATATATATATATATATATATATATATATATATATATATATATATATATATATATATATATATATATATATATACATATATATATTTAAACATTTAAAATGAAATGAATTTTAGAATATTTTATAGCAAAAGAAAAGAGCGAAATATCTAGATAATTATAAACGATCATCTTGTAAAGCAAAGAAAAAAAGATGAAGAACAAGAATAAGAAGAGGACCAAGTAGAAGAGCAAGAACAAGAACAAGATTGTAGAAAAAGAACAAGAACAAGATTGTAGAAGAACAAGAAGAACTAGGACAATAATGTAGAAGAACAAGAAGAACAATAACAGAACAAGATTATAAAGAAGAAGAAGAAGAAGAAGAAGAAGAAGAAGAAGAAGAAGAAGAAGAAGAAGAAGAAGAAGAAGAAGAAGAAGAAGAAGAAGAAGAAATTGTGAATGTCTCCAAGGAAGATCTTAGAGTAACTTCTCTTCACAGCCATGAATAAAATATGATTGGGAAATGAGACTGTTTTTAAAACCCTCCGAAAGTCGCTCTTACATCTTACATTGATAGTGGCGAAAATTCTCCGAAATTCAACTTTAAATTATATGCCTCTGGTTATAAGTCTTCTCGGATGCTATAATGGATTTGACTCCTTAATTTCGTAAGGATCAAAGACACACTCTCAACTTCGGAGACTTTTTTCTTCTGCTCCTTAATTTGCAATTTCTATGGCATCATGCATTTGCGCCGAGATCCGGTGAATAATGTTTCGCAAAATTTTAATGAAAATCCTCGGATGAAAATCTTTTGAAAATATATAGACGAAGGCAAACTTTGGTGCGTCATCTGCACATGAAATTTCTTTTATAACTCAGAGTACGCCTTTTCATGTACACTCCTCTTCTCTTTATAGAAGACATAGGCACCCGCAAACAGCAATACTCGACTATTCGCAGACCTTTGAACAAGATTTAAATGTACAGTTGTGTTCACAAGTTTGTTAAGTGAGAGAAGAGTGTGTAGCCTACATACATACGAGTCTGCTCCACAATTTTAGTTAGCAAGGCGTCGTTAATGCCCTGAAGACTTTCGTGTTGAATTTGAAAATCTTTAGGGTAAAGGAGGAGTTTTACTTGCTAAAATTGTTTATAGTATTGTACGTATCAAGGGACTAAACATTTCTATGAAAAATTCTACACTCTTGTGTGCAGTAATCATTAAAAGAAGAAAATAGTACACACATATATTGTAAAATATTAAATACATTTTACAATTTCTTTTTATTGTACATGTATGTAGTGTGATAGGCGAGATATTTCTAACCAAATTGTTAGCTTATTTAGTAACTCTTCTGTGTATTAAGTAAATTATACAAAATGTACGTGTTTTTTATATTTCAAAACTTCATACCTCACGAAAGTACCATTGAAGCATCTTCGGCTTTTTCTGGAGCTTTTTCAAAATACACAGTCTTCACTTTATGAGTTCAATTTAGTTAAATCAAGCTATAAAAAATAATTTTATCATGACGTCACAGGCACAGTCACTGAGATTTTTTTAAAGATGTTACAGAATTTTTGAGAAATGATTCCAAATCAAAATATTCCATTCGGAATATGCCGACTTTTGTAATAATGATTAAGTAAAGGAGTAAAAACACGAGAAGAATTTACTATTTTATTTTAATCCATGTTATTTATCATGATTTTAATAGTTTCCATACTGGGATTTTTTTGATAAGAAATGACCGAATCCAGAGCAGCAACTACCACGCATTGGCAGCCGGTGCTCGAGGCCATTTGTGCATTATCACTGCACATTTAAAGTTTAAGCGAGCATTTAAAGTACATAGGGGACCCCTTTCATGATCATTTTCCCCTGGCCCCCAATACGATGATTACATTACATGGAACTACATTTCGTTATCATCTCGAGTTGAAAACATTTGGGATTTTTATTCCCCCCGTTCCCCCAGAGAAATTTTGATTTAATTACGTTTCTCTCTGAATCTATTATTTAACTTTCTATATTTTCTTGCTTAAATTTCTGAAAGCAAAATTTAAAAAATAAATAAATATATTTTTAAAAAATCAATGTGAAAATGTTGAAAGGAGTTTTTTTTTTTTTTTTTTTTTTTTTTTTTATGTATCTATATAGTTTTAAATTTTAAATGTAGTTAAATTATATATATATATATATATATATATATAATATATATATATATATATATATATATATATATATATATATATATATATATATATATATATATATATATATATATATATATTTTCATATATATATATATATATATATATATATATATATATAAAAAAAATATATATATATATATATATATATATATATATATATATATATATATATATAAATAACTATATATAATATTTAGAGAAAGATACATGTATAACATATATAAGAAATTTATATATATATATCGTAATAATAATCTATAATAATAATAACTTAACATAATAACTATATATATATATATATATATATATAATATAATATAATATAATAATATATATATATATATATAATAGTATACATTTATAAAAATTTTTTAATAATATATATTTGTCTTTATATATATATATATATATATATATATATATATATATATATATTATATATATATAAATATATATATATATATATATATATATATATATATATATATATATATATATATATATATATATATATATATATATATATATATACTTTCTAACATATATATATATATATATATATATATATAAATATATATATATATATATATATATATGTATGTATATATATATATATATATATATATATATATATATATATATATATATATATATATGTGTGTGTGTGTGTGTGTGTGTGTGTGTTGATAGAAATCAATAGTACAGAAATGTGAGTTAAATAAATTAAGAAGCGGAAATCAATATCTCATCAGAAATTTGTCACTCTCTTGCTCTTTGCTTTGCTATACATATAATCACAATCAGAAATCAACTTATATATATATATATATATATATATATATATATATATATATATATATATATATATATATATATATATATATATATATATTATTAATGATTTACTACCATAGGCGTGATGATATTTTTTATTTATTTTTCCACCCTTGAGATGACTTTCATCTGTTGCTTTTTGATCGTTTCTATTTGAGCATTTTGCGGAATTAAAACTGGATATACTTTTTAGTAGTTTTATTTGACATAGGTAAAATTTAAAGTTAAAGTTAAAGTTAAAGTTAAAGTTAAAGTTAAAATTCTTACATCTAAATTAAAACACAACATTGATACGAGTAGCTACTAATTTTTAAGACTTAATGAACGCTTAGTATATTACAACTTTCGTCTTGGATATGACCTCACTCAGTATGAGGCGTTCTTTAAGAACGCTCAGGCGAGAATCATGTCAATGACAGCTTTGTAATATACCCAAGCATTCGATGGGTTTTAAAAATTGATTCTCATGTCAATGTGGTGTTTAATTTAGACAATAGAGCCACAACTTCAAATATAACTATGTCAAATAAAACTACTTAAAAAGTATATCAGTTTTTATAAATTCCCCAAAATGCTCAAATAGAAACCGGCAAAAAAAGCAATAGATGAAAGTAATCTCAAGTGTGTAAAAATATATATATATATATATATATATATATATATATATATATATATATATATATATATATATATATATACTATATATATATATATATATATATATATATATATATATATATATAACACCATATAATAAAAACTGAAGAAAACTGATTATAATCAGTCCAATAAATATAAGTATTATTTATAAGTGCCACTACTATCACAACTGATCACAGTTAGGTAGTTAAAGGTTTTAATAAAATATGTAATGAATATGAAAAGTTTTTGCATGACTTTTATAAACTACTTAAAGGATTTGACTCAGTAAGTACTAGAATAGTTGTTTTGTATAAATGCTTTGAATAATAACATTCAGGGTATTGAGAAAAAAAAGGGCACAGACGCTTTTTAAAATAAATAAATGAAAATTCTACATCTTCATTTAAATATTTGAAGAGAGTAAAAAAAAGAACAAAATAAAGAAATTTAATATTACCTGAAATGCGAGTACACAAACCAC
>JABUQX010096907.1:2500-20000 GCA_015478945.1 Trachelipus rathkii
ATATATTATTAGTATATAATACTAACAATGATGGTATTATATATAATAGCTGATATATATATATATATATAGTACTTATATTATATATATATACATATATATGATATATATACTATATATATATACTATATAATATATATAATTATATATATTAGTGATGGACATGACAAGACGTGATAAAAATCTTCAATGGTTATACGGCTTCATCCTCTCTCAGTCGAGGCTACGAGCTGTCCAGTCGGGGCCAACGCTCGCTTCATCTTGTTCTACTCCATCGATCTCGATAGCCATCAGCCTCATCCATTGCTAGGCATCTGGTGTGTTCTCCATGAATACTCCACTGCGTCTCTCACTTCTTCCGCGGTCTTCTCGGTCTCACTAGTCTCCGGTCTCCACGCTACACCTCTGGTCGCAACTCCTCTCCCCTGCTCCTCTCCAGTATTCACCATCTCAATCTGGCTGCGTCCCTTTAATGCATAATGTATTCAACGACCAGCGCTCTCCTGCACTGGTCTCGTTTCGTCAATCTGTCTTTCTCGTCTTTCCAAACAGTGTACCCTCGACACCTCTTCTTACGGTGTATAAATTCTAACTCTCTTATTCTTTTACCTTGAAACATAGTCTCGCGCCATACAACAGTATCGCGGTCAACTTCTGTATATTGCTCCTCACACTCTTTGTTCATATTTTATCTTTCAGATGGGGATATGCTCTTAAAGTCAGCATACTGTTCAATCCTACTCGTAATTTCCTTTCCACCCCCTCTTACTCTTCAGTGGCTTCTAGATATTTATATCATATCCACATTGTTAGATCTCTCTACCGTCTAGCGACTCCACTATCAACTCTCTCCTCCCTGCTTTGCTTACTACCATTATTTCTGTTTTCACCATATTCTATTCATCATGTTTTCTCTCAACTTTTGCTGCGAAACACGCGCCATTTAGTTCAACCTCTTACCAAAATCTGCACTCATCAACACGCCAAATGCATCTGCATATCCAGTCATGTCTCCGTTCAATCTCTTCTAAACTTCTTTTGGCCCTCATAGACTGTTTCGCTAAATACGCTATAAACAGTATCGGAGAACAGACAGCTTCCCTGCTTACCTCAGTTTTAACTCATATAATCATTCCTCGTTTTATGATTCTGTTCTATCCTTACTTATGTTAATTCAGTATGTACTTCCTTATTGTCTTATCAGTCTGCCTCATCTTATTCCATCTCAAAACTCTCCACAGCCTCTCTCTGGGTACAGACTCAAATGCTTTCTTCAAGTCTATGAAATAACCTTACTACTATTATTATGTACAATGACAACCTAACAATACCTAACGATCGAATAAATGGCTAACAATAACAAAGTTCCACTGAGTTTTATCAACGTTAAAGTAATTAACATGCATACAAAACGAACAGGTACGAAACGGATTCGTAAATTATTCATTTAACAAATCAATATTGCTTTGTGTTTGTTTATTTATTTATTTATTTTATTTATTTTAATTTCATTTCTTTTAAAAATTTTTGTTCTTCACCTGACCATATCACTACGCAGCCATCTTTTTATTTATTTTGAATTTTTTTGTTTTACAAAATTTTATTTAGTTTTTAAAAATTCTTAAGAAAGTTTTTGTTTTAAAAAAAATTATTTTCTTTAAAGTTTTTTTTGTACACAAATTTATTTATTTATTCACTTTTTTATTTATTCTAAAGCAATAAATCAGTGAATCAGTAAATCAAGGCACCATCCCTTTCCCTCGCCGTCCACTCGCTGATACTGATCCGAGTTAATTGATTACCTATTGAATCTTATAGTTCAAGACATTTCTGTCGAGACATGAATTTTGGGAGAAACATAGCGTAAAAATTATGTTCTTTTTATACTAACCTCGAAATAAATGTTGACATAACAAAGTTTTCACATAATAAAGCTCACACATAATTAAACGGATTTAAAGATGGAAGGAAAAAATTAGAGCAAGGATTATTAACACGAATAAACAAGTCAATATTAAACAAGTAAATACTATATCAGCGGACAAGTAACTAACGTTGCATACAGACCGTACTTTTCACACGTTTTTCAAACATATCTTTAAGCATATAACTTGTGTATTTACATTCACAATTTTACATTTAAACAAATTTTTATCATAGACCTAACCTAGTTTCATACTGGTCAATGAATATATGCTAACGTAACATGTTTTCACATCAATATAAGCTAACATTAACCTGACTGTTTATATTTTGTTAAATGTTACTACTATGTTAATGTAATAACAAGTGATGACTGTTAGAGATTATGTTTGAAGAAGTAGATGTGAATAGGGTAAGTCTGTATGCAACGTTAATTACTTTCCTGTTGTTAAGTATCGAACTTTGTTAATGTTAGTATTTATTCGTGTTAAAGCGTGTTAGTTGTCGTGTTGATCTATATTCTTAGTTCAGCATATGCTATGTTTAGCTTTATTGATGTGAAAACTTTTGTTACGTTAGCAATATATTCGTTGGCTAGTATGATAATTAGGCTAGGTTGATACAATTTTTGCTTATAATGTTACTAGTTATGGTAATACAACGATTGTTTAAAAATATGTTTGAGAAAGTGGGTGAAGTAGGTTTACGTTTTTGTAGTGCTATGTTAGATTACTTTGCTGTTTAGTATGGACTTTGGTATGTTTTGCGTTTATTCGTGTTTAAGCGTATTTGGTTTGTCGTTGTAGCAATTCATATTCTTAGTTCTGATTCATGACATGCTAGCATTATTTGATGTAAAACTTTGTCGCATTAGCATAATTATTCGTTGATTAGTATGATACTTTAGGTTAGGTTTTGATAAATTTTTGTTAAATGTTACTATGTTATGTAAATACATACGTTATGATGCTTAGAGATCATGTTTGAGAAGTGGTAGTAATGGTTACGTTTTTTGTATGCTGATGTTAGTTACTTTACTGTTGTTATGTGTGGAGACGATTTGTTAATGTTACAGTTGTTTCAGAAGTGGATAATGGTGTTGATGGTGTTTTAGTTCGTTCGTACATTATATTGCTTAGTTATTGTAGAGCAGTTGAATTCGCTTTGTTTGCTTTATTGATGTTGAAACTGCGATTGTTACGTTACATATAATTCAGTTAATCAGTAGATAATTAAGCAAGGTTATGAATAACATTTTGTTAAAATATTAGCTAGTTAACTGGTAAAAATATCCATGATAGTTCAGACAAAGTGGTAAGTATGTTACGTTTCTGTTCCTGAGCTGTTCTGCGCTCATATCTTAGTTACTCTTCTGTTGTTACGTTAAAACTTTTTTTTTTAAATGTTATCAGTTTCTTTTTCTGCTTTAAAACGTGTTAGGTTTGTGGTTGTACATTATATTATTAGATTCTTAGTTCTGATTATGTCATATTAGGATTATGGATGTGAAACTTTGTTGCATCTAGTATAGATACTGCAATTGGTTCCATTATAAAAGACTTATTTCAAATGTTTATGCTTATCTAAAATGACACTTGAAATAGAACTAGAATCAATAGATCTATTGAATCAATAAATCTCAACATATCGGAGGGTGTGGAAGTGGGAGGGAAGGGTGTAGGTTAGGGTTTTAAACTGTTCTGCTTTTGGTGTATTTATTATTAATTTTTTTTATTTCTAAACTTAGAATAAAAATTTATAATTTTTTTTTGCTTTTTTTCTTTTTTTTTCTTTTTTTAATTTTTTTTTATTTCTTTATTTTACTTTTTTTATTTTATTAACATACGTTTTAATTTTTAATTTTTATTTATTATCTTTTTTAAATTTTTATTTTGTTAATTTTTAATTTATTTATTTATTTATTTATTTATTTATTTATTTATTTAAAATTTATGTTTAATTTTTTTATTTATTTACGAATTTCGGCAGAGGGCCCTCCATATTCCAGTTTCTACCGTACCTTATAAACATTACCTTTTCGATACTTAATATGGGACTAGACGACTATTTATTAATTCAACACTGCACCGGTGCCAGCACCAGTGCACACGATGCCAGATGTCCACTCGGCTGTTATCCTCAGACTCTTCTCCATTCTTTCCTTTCAGCCACCGATTCGACTCCTTTCTCCCATTACTTCTTAAGCATTCTGGTTAGCATTTCTAAGGGGCACCGCAATCACTAGGGTTCACTGACACCTTTAACAATCTGAAACATCATAGTTAGAGATCGTATGAGTTCAATAATCATTTATAAATTACAACAATATTTATCACTTTATCACTCAATTTCAAATACAGAATGGCACCAGAGCCCGCACCGGAGCCCGAACAGGCGCGGCTGTCAACTCTACTCCTCTGAGTCAGACTCTTCTCCATTCTTTCCTTCTTCTTCTTATTCATCTTCTTCCTTCCTCCTTCGGCTTCTCTGTTGCACTCTGTGCTTTTTTTCAATCGGGACCCTACTGTGGGGGGTCCTAAGACATCTAATTAACGGTCTTATAAGCATCATAATTCGAGATCTACGGGTTCGATGACCTATATAAGTACACCACCATTGTTTGTTAAAACGAAATCTTAACTCAGCACAGCATCGGCTCCAAGCACGGGTGCCGAGCCAACTCTTCCAATCCAGATACGCAACTCTTTCTGAAATTCAACTCTGAATTCCTCTGCACTGCACAAATTTCAGACTTCTACGAAATTCATCAATTTTTTTAAAAGGGGTGGGGGCCCCTTTTTAGGCACACGGGGCGTAATCGTCTACAACGAAGGTTACCGCTCACCATCTAACTAAACCCTCCAACAGTTTAACGCGATATGATAACTCTAACCATTATAGATATATAGCAAAACCAGAGGCTGAGCCTGAGCCGGAGCCTAAAAATCATTTCACCTATATATATATATATATATATATAATATATATATATATATTATATAGGAGAGGGAGAGTATATATATATATATATATATATATTATATATATATATATATATATATCTATATTATATATAATATATATATATAATTTATATATATATATAATATATATATATATAATATATATATATATATATCTATTTAATATAATTATATATATATATATATATAATATAAATATATATATATTATATATTATATATATATATATTATATATATTTAAATACTCGATTATATTATATATATATATATAATATTATATAATATTATACTATATATATATATATATATATATATATATATATATAGGGAGTCGGAGTCGGAATCGGAGGCTGAGCTGGAACCGAAGTCAGGAGCTGAGCTGGAGGCGGCTCAAAATCAAGCTCACTGCGTGAGCTTGATTTTTCGACGTAATAATAATAATAATATTAATAATATATAATAATAATAATAATAATAATAATAATAATAATAATAATAATAATAATAATAATAATAATAATAATAATAATAATAATAATAATAATAATAATAATAATAATAATAATATATATTAATAATATAAATAAATAAAAAATGAATAAATAATAATAATAATAAATATAATACATAATAATAATCAATATAATAATAATAATAATTATAAATAATAATAATCAATAATACTAATATAACAATAATTATAATACTAATCTAATAATAAAATTAATAATAATAATAATAATAATAAATGATAATAATAATAATAATTTAATAATATAATAATAATAGATAATAATAATAAATAATAATAATAATAAATAATTGATATATATAATTAATAATATAATAATTAATGATAATCAATATAATAATATCAATAATAATTAATAATAATAATAATAATAAATAACTATATAATTAATAATAATAATAATAATAATATAAATAATTAATAATAATAAATAATTATGATATAATCATAATAATATAAAAAATCAGACAGCGATCGGTTGCAGGTGCTCAATTGGCCGATCTTGGCGTGATGGCGCCTAATCTCACATCGGAAATGGAAAGTGTCAAAAGGGTGTACCCGATATTTATCTTCGCTCTTGGGGGGAGGTAGCCTAATATTAACCTAGAGAACTTGAAAACTTCGCAGGTGAAGTAGTTTTAAATATACCAAATAGCCCTATAACCAAGTTTCATTCGACGATAGCTCTAATCCTTCTATCGAAAAGGGTGGTCCCCGACGAATGATCCATAACTACTTTGTAAGCTAATCGGGGGGAACGGTCGGAAAGGCATCGCCAGGTGGAGTACGGACTCGTCGTTTTGTATGGGATCTAACAGATGTTAGAGGTAGGGCGAGGCCTGCCATATACTACATACTACACAGCCATAGTCAAGCTTCGATTGGACTAGGGCGATATATAGACGTAAAGGGGACTTGCCGTTCAGCACCCACAAGATTTTGAGGCGAGATGATGTAATAGGCAGCTGATTTGGATCAAGTTGTTTCAGGTGTTTATAGTTATGTGGTGCTACATACTGTTTAAGTGGTCAATCTTAGAATGCTATGTCGCTAGAATTTGAACCTGTGAAAGCTAATTAGGATGGTGACGTAATAACAGTTAGGTTCGCCTGGAGAAGGTGGAAGTTCTTCGATTCCTTTTCTCTTAAAAACGCACGGGCTGAGGCTTTTGGGTGGGAGAACAACGGAAGCCATGAGAGTTTACCCCATGTGGACAATATTCTAATAGCTAGTTGAAGTTTGCCGTTCGAGAAAGGCAGCTGGCACACGCGTCTAGTCGTATACGCAGAGGTCATGCGACATGCGGAGAGAGGAATTGACAGGTCGCACTGGATACGAAGTAACGATATCATATTAAATCCGAGAGCAAATAGATAGTACAATTAGAAACACTGAAACCTCTGCGGACTGCTTCATCAGAGTAAAGTTGCGTGAAGAATAGAAGAGCAGCGATCCTGATAATTTCTTGTTTGGCAGAGAGCATTTTGATGAAGATGGAGTTTGTCCGCGAAACCAAGCGTATGAAGTTTAAAGAGAATCCCAGTTCTCCACGTTGTGTCGTAAGCTTTTAAAAGGTCAAAAAAGACACCAAGAACCATCCCACCAGTTGAGGCTTCCCGGATGTCATGGTCTAGTTTTACCAAGGGGTCCGCAGTCGAACGATTTTTGCGGAAACCAAATTGGAAGTTTGAGAAAGCTTGACGGCTCTCTAGAACAGGGAGTAAGCGGCCAGAAACCATTTTCTCCATTAATTTCAAGAATGACAGGTCCGCGAAATTGGTCTTTGGTTTGTCCGCCAACTACGGATCTTTTCCAGGTTTGGGCAAAATCAGGAATTAACAAAAGCTGTAGTCCAAATGGATGGAAAAGATTCTATCCAGATTCTGTTATATAGATCCAGCAAAAATGCTGATGCCGAGGGATGGATATGACGGAGAATGATGTACGAAATCATGTCTGGACCAAGAGCACCGTCTTTGCTATTTGCTACTGCATGTTGATACTCTGCAAGCGTAAAAAGGCGGTTGTAGGTATGATCTTCCCCTTTCGCTGTTGAAAAATCTTGCAGTGCTGTGTCAGTTCTCTTCTTTGAAGGCTTCAGTGTAGCGGAAGAACTCGAAGTGGCTTGGCAAAGCTATAACCTAGACGCATCTCGCTCCAGCAGCAGGAGCGGAAACATCGTGTCAAGTTATATCAGGCCCATCACGAAAGGACTGTTGGGTTGAGAGTTTCTGTTGGGAGGACGAGATATTTTCTGTGTAATTTTTTCCACACTAAAGGGAGTGAAGTTGTGGAGTTAACAGTCGATATGTAAGTTGGAAAAAAATTGTTTGCGCGTTTGGCGATTAATTCACCGAGATCTCGCTGAGTCTGCTTTAAAAATAATCATGTTTGGGGTGGTACGGGTCCTTTTGTATTGCCTATAGAGTTTCTTCTTCTCTCGGTTGGCTTGTGCGCACCCTTGGGACTACCAAGGGGTTGCCGACCGCCTGCTGAGAAAGATTGCGGAATGTAAAGCTTCCGGCTGCCGAGATGACGCTTGCTGAAAAATAAAAGCATCATCAACAGCCGGAAATCGGTTATTGAAGGGAGAAAGAGTAATAGCTGTGGCCTGATAAAAAGGAGCCCACTCCGCTCGATCATAACGCCAGCTGAATTAGGTTTTGCATTGGGCTTGGTACAAGCTCATTTAAAGCTATTGGGTAATGATCACTGCCGGATAAATAATCGAAGCGGGACCAGGTAAAGCGATCCATAAGGGAATGGGAACAAAAGGAAATGTCAATACAAGAAGAAGTGTGTGTATCTAAACGTTCGTATGTAGGGAGTCCTGTGCTAAGGCATTCCAGGGAAAAGGGGTTAAGAGATCTATTATGATCTTTGGACTTGGACGAAGTGGCAGAGTCGCCCCATAAGGGGTGGCGGAGGTTGAAGTCTCCTAGTATAACGACCGGAGTAGGGAGCTGTTTAAAAAGATCAGCTAAGTCGACCTTAGTAAATTCATTACTCGGAGCCAAGTAGATTGAGCAGATAGTAATGTCAGTGGACGAGTGAAATTCGTGCTGCTACTGCATGAAGTTTAGTTTGGAGAGAGATTGGGGAATAGGGGACAGATTTATGAATGAGTATTCCTGCACCTCCCTTATCATTGTCACATCTTTCTATAGAGGTTAGCGGCGATTTATATACCGACGGTTGAAAGAAATCGCGGTGACAAAGTCGAAGTTCCTGTAAACATGCATTTATTTGTACATATATTTATTAGCTAAACAAGTTCTTCGAAATTAGAATAGTAGCCACGACAATTCCATTGAAGGAAAGTGGCCATGCTATAATATTATAAATGTTATGATTATGATCTTTTTGAGACAATTGTCTCTATGTGACTAAGATTGGAGAAAGATTCAAGTGAAGAGGAAAGGCTGAGAGGTGGATCTCGACGGGGAGGAGCAACAAATCCTGGTGGTAAAGAATAGTCATACAACGGAGATTTGGGTTGTATACGACTGCTTTTGGGAATGAGTTTTCAGTAGTATTTGGTGGTGGGGTTTCACCATGAATACGGGATAAGTTGAGTTCAACCGAATCCATATTATTGTATGGGTTTGGTTTTTCGTTGGAAGAACAACCGAAATGCTGATGTTTAATAATGGGAGCAGTATCAGTATCTGCCAAACAAGCAGATTCAGAAATGTGTGAGTGATATGAAGTTGTCCCTATGGAAATAGGGGAGGAAGGTGTCACGGGAAGGGTGTCATCTTTATGAGAATGTGTTGGGGTTACTAAATTGGGTTCCAATTTAGGATTTGTTGGATTGACAAGGTCCGACATTGGAGATTTTGCCAGTAATTCATCTTGCGATTGATTTTGGGAGATTGGACAGTCTGATTGGAGAGTAGGCCTCTTGGGTATTCTTCATGCATCAAACAGACCCTGAAAGTTTAGAGCGCTTGCGTCGTTTACGTTGGACAGTTTTCCATTCACTTTTCTTGGAAGTGCAGGAAGCATTAGAAATAGAATGGGTCATAACATCAAGCTCCATTTTAGAGCTATTATCCAGTTCATCTTCTAGGGTATAGAACCCCTTAGAGATAGCTGATATAGGAAATTTGAGAGAAGAGTTATAGGAAGATTCAGAAGAGCTAAAATTATCTTGCAGGACTATTAAGAAGGTGGATTACTGGGTTTTTTTCACAGCTGTGTTGTTTGAAGTACAATCTGTGAAGCCATTGCCTTTTGTCTCTGGGTAGATTTATGACGAGGTCTACTTTTGAGTGTATTTTTTTACGTCTGCAGGCTTAATTGTTTAAATGTTTTCTGTTTAAAATTCGGGATGCTCTATATTTTAGCGAATAATCTGTAGCTTGACGACTATTCTTTTTCTGTGTGTTTAGAAACATCTTTTCCAAGGATTTGAGTAATAGTGGGAGGCGAATTAAGGGACAAAGAAACCGTCCTCTTGCATAAGTTTGGTGAACCTATTTGGTGAACCTGTAAGTATGGGATAGTGCGTCTTGGCAGGAAATGTTTTCCAAATTTTGTACTGGATGAACAAGTTTAATTTCATTGATGGTTTGTTGAGAGCCAGTACTCGGGATAGGGTTGTTGATGGCTTTTGGGCGGGAGATTGAATTAAGGAGTAGGCAGTGTGGGCAATACAGGCAGATAGGTTGCAGTAACTGCCTGAGTTTCACAGGAATTTAGGAGAGAAGCTCTGGTAGGATGGGGTTGTGTTGGAGGTTTAACACGAGGATGCGTGGTGGCAGCTGTAATTGTGGCGTAGGATTGACTTTGATTTATCTGATATTTTTCCTTGAGCTATCGTATAGCATCTCTCCTGCTCAATTTTTGTATGGTACATAATTCCAAAACCACCTATTCAAACAGGTAAGACGGGCATTTGAAGAAAGAAGCACTGTGGGGTCCTCCACAGTTTCTACAGTTATTGGTATTTTCACAAGAATTGTGAAATAATTATCCGCAGATTGGGCATATGTCATCCAGTCCCCTCCGGTATTTTCGGGGATGACCAAACCGTTGGCATTTGAAGCAACGTCTGGGTCGAAGGAATAAACGTGCGTAAACACTGTGACTTGTTGAACCCCATTTTCACTTTGTAGGTGGAGGAGGGGTATTAAAGGTTAGCAGCAAACGAGGATTTGGTTTGTCAGGCGAACCCCTACGAGGGGTAATCTATAAATGTTTGTAACGGAAAATCTTTTCTGCTGGAGATTTTTCATTATGACAGTATAAATCTTCGTCTTTCTGAAAATAGTGCCTTTAGATGTGTTTCTTATATCGTCAGGAGTAGAAATAATAGGAATGTTTGCGAGAGATGTTAAGGATGACAGAATGGAACTATGATTTTGGTTAGCAGCTTGTACGAGAATGGACCCATTTCTCATTAAAGTGACGGGAGGTTCTTCAACTCCTAAAACATTTTCAAGTGTATCGCTGAGAAAAATGATTCTGTGCTCAGTAGGAGCTTTGGAGGTAGTGGATCGCAGTATATGATATATAGGGAATGATGTGTCTGCTGGCATTTCTGGTGGGAGTACAGCATATTGAGTAAACGAATGAGAACGACTATGACGGGGGCACCTTTGTGTGATTGCTCGGACCGGTGGGGAACCTAGGGTGTTTGGGGTTTGCTAGTCGACGAATAGCTCAAATGCAAAGTAACCTCAGGTGTAGGAGCAGAAAGTAAAGCATAGGTACCTGGTCTAAAAGTAGTAGAGACTGCGGTAAGGTCAGGCTGGGAACCTAACAGATGGTAATTGTTGTTGATGTTGTTTGGCTCACCTTGGTTTAATAACGTTTTTCCTGTTAAAGACTTTTCCATAAAAAAATTTACCACAAATTTCGTCACCATGAATGAACAGTGTAACAATAAAGCCTATGAGATATAAACGTAAATAAGAGGATGGGCTGGAAAGGCGTATATTTCATAAGGAAGGATAATCCTTCTCTCCACAACAGGTCACAGTCCAGAGATCCACAAAACCACCCGAACCCCATCCCGTAGGGTGGGCTGTGGATGTGGCCTTGGAAGATCCTCCCGGAACTCTACGTCGGTGACCCACCCGCGTACCGCACGGCACCTTATATATTTATATCTTCACGTAAAGCCTCAGATCATGCACCAAAGTGTAGAACATCCTCCTCGCCAGTTAGCTCAAGGTTCGAGTTCCCTTCAATTGACGGCCCAGTCAGAGGTGAGCTGAAATGACTGGTTTTTCAACTTTACCCTCACTCATCGGGAGGAAGTATGAGGTGAATTGAAAACCTATGCGGGAAGAGGCAGCGGATAGCCAGTGGGGCTGTGAATGTGGAAAAAAGGGGAGGGCAACCTTATATAAATAGCCAAAGGGACTAATGAGTGATAATTAAAAAAAAAAAAGTTAGAAACTGATAAAGAAGGTGGATTGAAAATTTAATAAAAATGAGGGGAAAGAATAGAAGGTTGAAAAAAAGTGCATGTGACAAATGCTAATGCACGAATGCATAACAAATGCAAATACAGGTGCTGGGGATCGTAAGGGACACACAAAAAACAAACTGCATTTGGTTCTCATAGCTGCATGCCTCAAGTTTATTAATTTCAGAACATAACGATCACTATGAGAATCAATACACCCTTCCGGGCATCTTATATATATATTATATATAATATATATATATAATATATATAGTATAAATTATATATAATATGTATTATATATATATATACTAATATATATATATATATATATATATATATTATATTATATATATATATTTATATAATATTTAAATATATATATACTATAATATATATATATATATATTATATTATATATATAATATATTATATATATATATATATAATATATATAGTATATATATAGTTATATAAATATATATATTATATTATAATTAAATTTTATATATATATATATATATATATATATATATATAATATATATATATATAATTATATAATATATATAATATATATATATATAAAATATATATATATATAATATATATATATATTAATAATATATATATATATATATAATAATATAATATATTATATATTTATATAATATAATTATATATAATATATATTTTATTTATTTATTAGTATAGAGTATTATTTTGTTTAAATTATATTTTATTACGTAAGATAAGTGAGTGAGGTATTAGATTAATATCTAAGCGTGTAGTATTTAAGTTTTATTACTCAGATTTATTAAGAAGTATTGTATTTATATTTATTATATTATATTATTATATATATATTATATATATTTAATATATCTTATATTCATATTATATATATTTATTAATATTATATATCATTATATATATTATATATATCTATATATTATATTTATCGTTAATGCACGTTTTCCACTTTCCTTAGCCTTTGGTTTTTTACTTGCTTTTTAATTTTTTTAATTTTAATTATATTTAATCTTTTTTATTCTTTTTATAAAAATTTTATTTATAACTAATTATAAGGGAATAAAAATAAAGTAGATTGTTAAAGATTCACAAAAAAGGCTGCAAATTATTGCACCTCCTATATTAAATATATATATAATATATATTTATATAATAATATATATATTTTTGATTATATAATATATATATTATATTATATTATATTATTTATATATATATTATATATATTATTTATTATATTATTATAATATATATATATATATATAAATTATTATATATATATTAATTTTCTAATATATATTTATATATATATACTATGTATATTTTTTATATATATATATATAATTATATATTATATACTATTATATATTCTCATATATATATATATATATATTATATATTTACATAATTTAAATAATCTCTAATCATATTATATTCCTTCGATCTTATTTTTTTTTATTCCTTAAATATTTATATAATACAAATAAAGAATATTATTAAATTTACGTTTCAATTTATATATTTTTTATTTTACTAGATTATATATATAACGAATCGACAAAAATATTCATTTTAAAATTGATAAAAAATATACCTAAAATATTTTAAATGAATGATAATAAAAATATTTACCAATATATCATCTTGTAACACATTCAAAAATTTACGACGTCCATTAGATGAGAAAATTATTTATAAATTTCAAATTTTATTGCATATATATATATAAAATATATTTGATAATATTAACAATAAAATTTTAGTAAACCAGAAAAATATTTATCTCAATTTTTTATTTTCATATTTTATAATTATTTCCGTTTTTAGAGTATTTAACTAATTTATTGGATGACAATAAATAGTTTTAAGAAGGATTTATTATACTCCGATCAGAGTAAGAAAATGGGAGTATATATCAGATAGTAAAAGTGGTATTTGTTTTTCATTATATATATTTTTTTTAAAAACATTTAATATTTATATATATATTATATTAAATATATTATTTATATATATATATACATGTATAAATAACTATATACCGTATATATATATTATAGGCATTAGGATTTTTCATAATTATATAAATATAATTATTATATATATATATATATTATATATATAATATAATATATTAATATATATTATATATATATAAATATATATATTATAATATTATTTATATATAATATATATATATATTTATTATTATATTAATTATATAACTATATCACTATATATATATATAATATTATAATATATATTTTATATATTAATCTTTAGTGCCAGTGTTCATTGTATTATTGAATCTACTTATGATAATTACCTAATACTTACATATTATATAATATTATTCACATATTTATACGATGAGTTTTTATATATTTTACAATTATGGTATTAACTTGAAGTTTTATTTATAAATAGTATGTTTTCTCTATATTTTAGTTGAAATATAATAGAATAATTTTCATTTTTACTCTATCCCAAAATTATTAAAGTATTATATTAAATATTTATCTATTATCATAATATATATGATATGATTTATTGAATACCTAGGTAGATATAATACTATTCTCTATACCTAACGCTATCTATAACTACACTCACTAATAATAGACCATACATATTATTATCTATTACTTTCGGTTGGCCTTAGATTATTATGACATTCACAGCCACGTTTTTGATACTATACTATACAGTATTAATAATATACACCTTTCAATTTAGTAATATCATAATATATATATATATATGGCATACGTGTGCGAGTATCATTACATATATGCTCAACTTGTGCTATCGTTATATAATATGATTTCAACTGTTCACAATATATTTTTTCTGGGCTCAATATATATATGCATATTGATCTTATATTTTACCTATTACTCAATTATACTATATTATATGTTCTATAATACTCACTATATGGGACTCTACTTCCGTATTCTACAACGCATATTTCAGCTTATTTATTCTAATACTAAATATATTAAAGTATATATAGTTCATATGAGTTATATTTATATTTTCACATACGTTCACTATTATTTTAGATCATTCAGTTATGTGAGTATTAATTTACTTATATTTACTTAACTACTGGGTGCTCATGCCTAATAGTAAGGTATAGGTGATATAATATATATATTTATAGTATGTTTGACAAGTATGATTATATTGCTTACTCCGACTATTGAAGGTAAATTAATGATACGGTGAGTTAATTATAAATGATGCACTATACTGTACCTACTATATCCTACAGAATTATATTTATGATATGTATCCCTAATATTAAGTTCACTTCCCACTGGGTGGATGCATTTAGCTGTAGATATCATATTAACGATGGTATACACGGTCTGTTCACATATAAGACTAATATTTATATATTTCTATTTTCCTTTGAGGAGTCATATTGTTATTATATTACATCGATACACTTCTATACAAGGTTTACACATCTTTATTATATAAGATTTATTATGTTGCCCTGACCTCATATATACCTCCACATTATTCCATTTTTTTGAGATTGACTATGTATATATTAGTCACTACCAATTATACTATATATTATCTACCTATATAATTAGATATTAATTACTCCAGTAATAGAGATATATGTATAGGATTCTGCTGACTAATTAACTATAAGCTGTACTCACATTATAGCTTGCATATATTTATATACTATTGAGTTGAGTCATTGGCGTATTACTATATATTCTGTATCCGATGAATAGATATTTATTCTAAGTAGATTATAATTTATTTATACTAAATTTTTGAGCTACTAATCTATGTTCATAAAAATATCTAATCATTATACTATTGCAGATATATATAAGTAATCACATCTAGCTTCGACATTATAAATCAATATTATATTGAGTATTAATTTTCACTAACCAATTCTTGTAGTGCGAGTGTACTAAATATACTATTCGAAGAATAAATATATTATATAAATTGTATTATCTAATAACTCACAATTTACAACTATGTTTCGATAATATCATAGATAACATACCATTTATATAGTGAGTATAGGTCATTTAAAATTTATACTATAAAATATTTCTATACCAAGGGAACACAAGTATTAGAAATAAAAGATATTTGGCTATTATAATAGAAGTCCTAATACTCTATATTAACCTTTGCCTCTCATTTTACTATTTTATATCATATTAGCCTAGCCATTGAGTGAATATACTATACCATCAATATCACTGGTCTAAACTATAATAGTTCTCTAATTTACTTTGTATTACTATCGTGTAAGTAGATATCAAATATTAATAGCCTTATATGCACTATTATTTTCAATGACTTTTCCGTTATTTCCCGTACAGGAATGAACACTTAGATCTTCGTCCATTGTAAGATATTATTTATCACGTAATACGAATAACATACCATCATAGATAATAGCTTAAAAGTATTATATAGTTAAGAAAGTCTATAACCTGAATTAATTTTTATTATGTGAGCAGAGATTTACGCAATCGCACGCATCACGTGTAGAGGAGGATATAGAGTGAATTAATTTACTTTCAATTCCCAATTGAAGTATATTCATCACAATAATATTCATTCTGATCAAGCTTGTGCAACGTTTGATATAGGAGAGAAATATATTTCGAATATACTTCACTGTATGAAGTCAACATATCTAGGGAATGCAGATGTTAATCGAATGTAGGAAAGAAAAAGCGAACATTTCGGAAAAATTGCCCAGACTAACTGTTTCGAAGGCAGCTAAGTATCAGCATGTCAACTCTTAGTTCCAAATGATTTTCACAGAAGTAATATCGATTTATCAGGGGAGTACGCGCACATTGAGTATATATCATCGAGTATACACCTTCTAGTCTTATTTGCTACATCATTTTATTTGGTCATTGGACACGTATTATCATATATAATACATATTGCACACATGGTTCAGTTACCACTCATCACTCATCTATTTATTAATTATTATTAGTTTAGCTACTACCTCTGGCTATTATAATAGAAGTAGATATTATTTACTAGTACCTTTTATACTAGCTATTATTTCCTGGCCTTTATCTACTATTAGTGAATCTACTCTATTATATATATTTATATATACTTACTGTTACGTATAATATGCTAATTAATAATATATACTAATTTTATTAGATGAAGTGATTACTATAGACCATAGTATATATATATATATTATATATATATATATATATATATATATATATATATATTAATTATAATATACCAATCTGTCACCAATGATGAGTTATCTACTTTTAACATCTTTATAACCATCGTATCGACCAGAATAATTGTTTATACTAATATATTATCACCCGTATATACATCTCTACTATATAAAGTACTAGGCCTTATTTTCACTTCATTACTATACATTTACTTTATTTAATAACTTGTTACCGTACCCTTATTGTATTGTTACGTATGAGTGAGTTAGGATTAATACACTCATAACTATTTATCTCGTATATATTATGGATATTATTTATTCTTATTATTATTATACTACTATAATCACTGTATTCGTTATATTCTTTTTAGAGTAGCGCCTTATATACC
>JABUQX010096907.1:25000-27312 GCA_015478945.1 Trachelipus rathkii
GATAGGTTACAGGGTTCATTTATTTATTTATTTATTTATTTATTTATTTATTTAAAATTTTATGATTAAGAATATATATTTTTTTTAATATTCATTTGAAGAAAAAGTCTTCATATTCATCAAAAATACGAATAGATATTTTTGAACATTCCATCGATCCATCTAACATTTCTGGTTCGAGTAAGTTTTATTCTGGTGAAAATTTTTGGTATTTTACAAATTTATTTTTTTTATATAATATATTATTTTCCTAGTTTTCATATTTCTTCCTTTATATTTTATTCCTTCTATGCCGTCCGACGACGAAGATAGTGTAAAAATCAACGAGGACGAATCCATTAAAACTCCTACCGACGAGTCAAATCCGATTGCCGGAGACTCGAGTCAAAATCTTTATTCTTCTTCCGTTCTTAATAATTCTCCAACCATGTCTAGACCTATTTTAAATATAGACCGTCTCTCTCACTCGAAACCCAATATTCCATTGTTAATTGGCTTTGTTGACAACTCTTGGAAAGGGATCACTCTCAGCGATTGGTTTTCATCAATAGAATTGTATTTTCAAGACGAAGGTATAGAATCCGATACTGAAAAATTACGTACATACGTTCGTTTTTTGAATATTCGAGAAGGTAACGTTGGCTTTCTTATTAATTCCACCCCTGAATTAAAGAATCCAAAATCTTGGGAAGAGTTCAAAACTGAACTGTCACTCATTTTGAATCCAATTTGTTCAAAAAGTTCTTTTGAAGCGTTTAACGAATTCGTAAATATTAAATGGAGCAGTAATAAATCATTACCTGAGTTCATTACTGACGCACAGAGAGCGTTGCAAATTTTCATCGATTCATCTTCTTTAATTCACGATGTCAAATTTACAGATGAACAGAGACGTTTACTTTTGTTTTCAACTTTGTATGCTAATACAAAACCTCAACTCCAACGTGTTATTCACGAAGAATTTGATATACAGAACTCAATACCGAAACAGGTACAGGCTTATTTAAAGAAAAACCATGTTCTTAATGATGGTAAAATCTCTTCCTCATCAGGTAAAAACTCTTATCAAACTTCTAATGTTCCAATATATTCTACGCATGCTGAAAAAGGTGCTGCTCAACAATCATTTTCTCAGGCTTATAATACGAAAAGTATGCCTAAATCTTCAAGTTTTTCTAATAATTCTCATCATTCTGCATCAAATAATCAACCTAAACGTAAAGTTCTCTTTTGTAAATCTTGTGAAAATCATGGGCACCCGACTTCAAAATGTATATTCCGCCCCTTTTGCACAATGTGTCAGAAAAATCACGTGCGTGGGACGCAAGGTAGGTGCAAGGGAACCTGGGAACCTTTCTCTCCTGAAGGATTAAATAGGGTAAGGTATATAACTCAATCTGAGCAGAATAATTATGCTCCGAATCATTCAAATCTCCGTTCGAATTTTCTTCCCGGTCAACCCACTGGCCAAATTCAGTACGTTCAAAACCGTTCAAACTCAAACTTTGACAGAGGTCAAAATGGTTCTAAAAGGAACTCGAATGTTAATTATTGTCATAATTCGACAAATATACATAGCAGAGGTGCTAATTATTCAAATAAATCTCAAAATAATTATTCAGAAAATAAATTTTCCGCTCAACGAAATTGCGAAAACAGAAATAGTGGTAGAATGTCACCGCATCCATCGCATTTTGAAGATGAAAGTTTTGATGTAAAGGTAAGTTGTTTGGATCCAAATTATGTTCCAATTGCAAGTTTATATAGTAATTATGAGAATAATAAGCCAGGAAGGCATGAATTTTATCCAAATAGTTCATTTACTCCGCGTTCAAAACAGGCAGAACACACGTCAAATTTCCGTGTTGGTCCTCATTCAGGTTCAATTTCGTCGAAGTCTAATTCATATTATGGTTCAAATTTTTGGAAAAGGGAACGAGTTTAATGTCTCGAAATGTCGTTATTAACCCTTTAGAGACAAATTTTATAAATCCGAATACAAAAATGTCAAATGTGTACTTCGTAAACGATGATCCAATTATAGGCAAAAGTTACTATCTTCGTGTTAAGCTCACAGTTGAATACGAGTTTATTTATGAGCTTTCTTCTTTTTTAGATTTGGGGAGTAGTATTTCTTTGATACGTTTTCAAGTGTTTGAGAAACTTCGTAAGTTGTATCCACTCAAATTGAAGGATAACAGTATCGTTATGAGATCAATTTCGGGTAACGAAATCAGAAATTTGGGAAGGGTGAAACTTCAGTTGATTTTAAATGATCAGTTATTCAATATTCATCTCATTGTTGTAGATAA
>JABUQX010096908.1:0-20000 GCA_015478945.1 Trachelipus rathkii
TTTTCAAACCGAAACAATAGAGTTTTCAAAACCGAAAACAGAATAGTTTCAAACCGTTAAATATTGATTACATTTTTGCCAAAAAATCTTTTTACATTATTATTTTTTTTTTACTTTTTGATATGCTGTGTTTCTCTTCATTCATTCAATACTGGTAATCTCAAATGTTTCCTTTCTCTTACATATCTTCAACTGCTCACTATGGTTGGAACAGATTCTCTCCACCTCTCCAGTCTCTTCAGGTCCCATCTTCCGCCTTAACTTAACCCGGCGTACGCCTCTAACGATCCATGTCCTCTCGTTTTCTAGATTGAGGCCCATCTTACATCCCTGAACAAGCATATGCTATGTCAAGGCCGGTGTCTGAAGGACATCTCCTGCCTATGCACGTCAACCAAAGACTTAACCTCCCGGCGCACCCACTCCCTGACCGTTCTCCCACCCCAAGCCCTACGCAATATCCTAACGAATATTGTTTTTACCACCATCGGTATGGCCTGAAGGCGACTAAGTGCTCCCGACCCTGCACTTTGTCGGGAAAACTCTTCGCCAGCAATCCATAAAGGCGGCGGATCCAGCTGGCCACCCCTCCTTTTGTTCTTCCTCTCCGCCTTCTTCGTCTCAGAATGTCCTGCGTCTTTTACAGGTCTACAAACCTTTTCTTCCTGATCGACACCGGTGCGTCGTATTCGCTATCTCTCAGATACTACCCAAAAGTCCCTGTCCCTCTTCCTGACCGCTCCGGCTCTTACGCTGCCAAAAATGGTAGTACCATCCCTGTCTATTGTGAGCTTTGTGCGCCTTAGACCTCTCCCGCCGCTCAATTCCCCCGGGTATCGGCGTTGCTGATGTGACCCAAAACCCATTTGCGGAGCTGATTTCTGTCACATGTCGACCTTATGCGTCATCTAAAAAACAGGAGATGGTTGACCCCGGTTGTAACGTCTCTGTCTGCTTTCAGTACCGTTAGTTCTCTGCTTTCTTAAGCGCATCTCTGCGGTTGCTCCTTCTTTGAAAAACCTCCCCCTTCTTCAACCAACTGCAGAGAATTTTCCGCCGCTGTTGAAACCCCGTGTCTCTTCCTCTTCCGTTCAAACATTCATTGCGCCACCACTATAGAAGACTACGGCTCTCCCACCTTTCGCTCTGCTCGGGTCGCCTCCTCACAAGCTCAAAAGCAGCCTAAGGCTAGTTGAGCACATGCTCGAACTTGATCGTCCGCCCTTCCAAAAGTTCATGTCCTCCCCCCTCCCTATGGTCCTAAATTGCTTCTGAATGGAGCCTGAGCGCGCAGATTTTATGGCTCTGAACACGCCTGCCACAAACCACGAATCCTACCGGTCCCGCCACAATCCAGCTTCACCTCGATCTGCGTCAAGACCATCTTTTCAACATTTGATCGTTGTACGCGCCGTAACCACCAGATCCCAGTCGCATAAGAGGAACATACCGAAGCACGCCAATCATTACAACCTTTGCCTCTTGCAATTATACTCGCATGCTTTTCGCGTCTCAGAATGCAGCGCAGACCTTCAAAGTCATTGCAGACGTCTTAGAGTCTCCCTTCCTTTTGCTTATCCGATGACCTCCTCATTAGCTCCTCTTCTCCTGCCCGAGCAAATGAGCACATCACGCTCCGTTTGCCATGGTTGGACGATGTGCATGGTCTCAACCCGCAAAGAAAGTGTTTTTGCTGCCCTTCTCTTACCTTTCTAGCGACCCACACGTTTCAGCGGAATCGCATTGTCCTCTTGCAGCAGCGCGGATGACGAGGCCATTCGAACCTTCCCTAGCCTTCTCTACTTAGAAGCAGCTTCATCAACCTCGCATGCGGCTTAACTTCTATCATCGTGTTTTTCTCAAATCGGGCTCTGATATTCTTACGACCCCTCACCGCCTCTAATCCGCCCCAAAGCCACCAGCATTCTACGAAGGCTGAAACTGTCGACATAGCTACCGCTGCTTTTGCAAGCTGCAAAGAAAGCACTCCTATCTCCACACTCTGTATCCACCCCAGGACTCAGCCTCCGACCAGAGTTTCAGTAGATTCCTCCGCATTTGTGCGTCGAAAGGTGTCATCAGCACACCTGAACGGCATGTGGTCTCCTCTCGCCTTTTTCTCTCGCAAGTTGCAACCTCCGAGACTCGCTACAGTGCTTTCGGAGGAACAGTACTTGCGAGGTGAATCTCGTCGTCCGTCATTCCCGCCTACTTCTGGTAGCGTCGTGCAGTTCCACATACTCACTGACACAAACCACTTACTTCGCCTCATGCGTCCCAGAAACGAACGCACTACTCCTCGAGAAGCTCGTCACCTTGACGTATGTATCACATTCACACTGATAGTCAGACATATTTCCAGTGTGTCGACAACTTCACTGCGACGCTCTCTCCCGCATTGAAATCGACCCGATTCAACCTTACCCAACATCGACTACGAAACTATGGCAACGTGCCAGACTACTGAGGATCCTGCACTTCCCCAAGACTCTTCTCTCAAGCTGGAGTGGCTCCAACTCCCTGGGATAGAGAAGAGACTGTGCGATGTCTCTCAGGGTTCTCCTCGTCCTTTCGTACCTGCATCGTTCCGTAAGACTGTCTTCCTCAATCTTCACTCGCTTTCCCACCCTGGCATGAGCTTCACGCAAAAACTGTTAGCTGCCCGATTTGTGTGCTTCCTATTGAATCGCCAATGAGCCAACTTGTGCGCACTTGCCTTACCTGCAAGCGTTCAAGCAATCCACCGTCACACCAAGTCCCCCCCACCGCTAGCACTAGGGGGAGGAGGAGGTGTTTGAAAGATGGAGAGAATACTGTGAGGAATTGTTAGAATTGAGGTTGAGGAGTGCAGATGGAGATGAAACAGGAGTGCGTCGAGCGAAGGAAAGGCACAGAGCGGATATGCTGGAGGAAATAAGAGAGGCCAATAAACGCTAAGAAATGCGAAAAAAAGCCCGAGGAACCGATGGCACTGAATGCCTGAATTATACAAGACAGGCAGAAGGAGTCGATAATATTGGCTACTAAATTACAAATCCAGATATTGAGACAAAAGGAATACCTGACTAAGGAGAATTAGATCCTGTTTGAATTTCACCATAATCAATAAAAAAAGATAAAAATTGTTAAACAACTACAGACGAATACACTGAACTGAGGGAAAGAATAACGAAATATTTAAAGAAACTAAATCCCAAAGTAAAGAAAACTGGAATTGTATTGCTTCAGAGCGGGAAAAAGTACAATGGACCAAATCTTCTACATGAAAATGTGATAGAAAAAAACAATAGAATGAATAAAAAGGAAGCAAGAACCGAGGATATAAAGAAAAGCCATTGCATAGATTATGTTGGTAACTATGGCGAGCACTGTACGAACAAGAGTATGAAATATAATACCACAAAAATTAAAAAAGAGCAATAAATAATACATACTGCAGACAAAAATAAAGATAAGGAGAATAAAGAGAAGAAGGATGGATGGTTTGAGTCGAAGTCAGACTGAAAGAACAGTGCAGTGTCTTACCGCCCCTGCAAATATTCAAATATAACAGGAATTACGGCAAAACTGAAGAGAAATATTAACAGGAGACAATGATGCACACTCTGACATATACGCAAATGAAAATGCAATCCCATATAGCAGGCGAGGGGAGCGGACCTGCAGAAAGGCTAAACAGATGGATGCCAAATGGAGGGAAATCGTATGAAGATAAACACGGAGTAAAGACGCGAGGGAATGAGAAATAGCTATAGAAAGAACCAAGATGCAACATCAATAAAATAGAAGGAAGAGGACTACAGCAGGGTGGATAAAATCAAATACTTAGGAGTGATTATGGAGGGGAGGTCAGGAGGAAGATAGGCGAAGAGATAAAAAGAAAGTTCTCTCAGAACGTGGAAGCATTATACCAGTTACTAAAGGAAACAAGCTATTACAAAGAAGTGAAAAATGTGAAATTAACAAAGAACAATACTTGAGACCATACTAGTGTACGACGAATGCTAGAGCACTGAACACAACACAAAATGAGCAAGAGGCAGCGGTCGTCAAACCAGTTTGCTGAAGGTGATGAAGACTCAATAATATTTAATGTCATTGGAAATACGGAGAGAGGCTCCAGAATTGGATCAATAAAACTAAAAATATACAACAGAATCAACTGAGATGGTATGGACACCTCAAGAGAATGGCAAGAGGGAACTGACAGAAAAATGTGGTAAATTGGACGCCAGTGGGCCGTAGACCTGCGGGCAGGACGAAGAAAAGATGGAAGGATGCGTGGAAGATCGCCATGAAACCGTCAGAGAGCTGTCTATGGGATGTGAGCCGAAGATAGAAATATACGAAAGATAGAAGCACTGAGAGGAGGTCTGCAGAAGCGACCACCTGACAGGTCAATACAGAACTACCAGAGGGGATGGTGAATAAGTGAATAAGGTGAATATATATATATATATATATATTATTAATATTAATAATATATATAATATAATATATATATATATATAATATATAATATAATATATATATATTATATAATAATATAATATATATATATATATATAATATAATATATAATACTATAATATATATATATATTCAGTAATTCGGAACTAAAACGAAAAGATTTCAGAATGTTTTTAGAATGTAATAATAGCTATTTTCTACGTACTGTATTTGATAATAAAAAAATCCCTTGTTTTTTTTAATAGGATAAGTAGAAAAAATTTAAAACATTAATATTCTAGTTAGAAAATAAAAACTGAATATAAGAAATTGAAAAAATTTTCTGTAAAAAAAAAACTCCAAAAACTAATCCAAACACAAGCGATAAACGAAACAAACAGGACGCCGCGGTTAAGGCTGGAAATCTTTTGAACTTTCTCGAAATTCTCTCCAAGAATGGATAAAGGACGCAGAGGAGATAGAGAAAAAAAAAGGAAAAAAATACAAAAATTCATCATCATGCTCTCCTTAATAAGAGAATCAGGACCGCGTGATTAAAGAATATTTCTAGAAATCAAATTAAAATATCCCTATCATAGCTTTACAATTGGAAAATAGACCCGGCTCGGGAGAAAAAAAAGGAAAAAGGCGCAAAAGAAATGTTCTTTATTTAGACTTTACAGTACTGGAATCGGAGTAAATGGATTCTAAATTCGGATAAGTAGATAGGGTCGAATTAAAATGTTGAATGGGTGGAGTGTTTGCCTGTGTTCTTTTAAGTAAGATAGTTGTGGAGGGTGTACTAAAAGTGAGATTTGGAAATGTATTTTCAAGTGTTCGGTTATGGTAAATTTCTTCTTGGAGTGATTAATGTTGTTAGTACTTAAGTTATAAAATAAATGAAAAATATTGAACTTGATTATGTTGTTGGTATTTAAGATATAATTTAGCTAGTTTGTAAAGTTTTAATGTTTCTTTGTTTTTAAAAATTCCTGGTCTTAATTTTAATTTAAATTGTTAGAAATATTGGAGATAGTTCTTAAAAATAATGTCTTTGGGGTGTTTGTTTCAAAGATGTTATTATGTTTCACATATGTTTTTGAATATGTGATGTTCCGCTGGGGGAGAGAAAAGGAAAGAAAATTTTATATTGGTGGGGGATGTCTTAAGCTAAGAAAGCTTTAGCTTTGGATTCCACATTGGCAACAGAGAGAGGGATAGCCTCGGTCCAACGTGTGAACCGATCTATCAAGTAATAATGTATTTCTTACCGCGGGAGGGAGAAAGAGGTTCAACGATGTCGATGTGGACACGTTCAAAGCGAGCACCAGGGGGGGGTAAGAAAGTGACTAGCGGGGACTTGGTGTGACGGTGGACTTTAGAACGCTGGCAGGGAAGAAAAGTGCTACACCAAGTTGCTACGTCAGCATTTATATCAGACCACACAAAACGGGCAGCAACCAATTTGCGTGAAGCCTCAACGCCTGGGTGGGAAAGCATGAAGATTGAGGAAGACAGCCTTACCGAACGTGCAAGTACAAAGACGAGGAGAACCCGAGACACGATCACACAGAGACCTCTTTCTATCCCACGCAGTTGAGCCACTCCAGCTGAAGAAGAGTCTTGACAAGTGCGATGTGTGAAGACAGGCACATCGCCAAAGCGTCGTAGTCGATGTTGGTTAAGGCTGAAATCGCGTCGATTTCAATGCGGACAGAGCGTCAGCAGTGAAGTTGTCGACCCCTGAAATATGTCTGACATCAGTGTTGAACTGTGAGACATACTTAAGGTGACGAGCTTCTCGAGGAGCGTGCCGTTCGTTTCTGGAGACCATAGCGAAAGGGAAATCGTTTGTCAATAGGAAAAACTCACGACCCTCCAGGAAGTATCGGAAATGACGGACGGCAAAATACATCGCAAGTAACTCCTCCCGAAAGTGCAACGAGTCTCAGAGGTTGCAACTTGCGAGAGAAAAGGAGAGGAGACCACACTCCGTTCATGTGCTGCTGCAAGAACACCTCGACAGCAAAACGCGAGGCATCACCGATCCTCGTCGAGCTGAGTCCTTGAGGGTGCGACTAAATGGTGGCAGAAGCGAGTGCTTCTTTGGAAGCTTTCAAAAGCAGCAGTAGCTTCGTCAGAGAAGTCCAACCCTTTGTAGAACTTCCTCACCTGCATTGGCGGATAGAGGAAGCCGTGAGGGTCGAAAGAATCATCAGCGCTCGATTGAGAACACGATGTAGAAGCTTAAAGCATGCTAAAGTACTAGACGAACTGCTTTGATTGCTATGCCTAGGGAAGGTCCGAATGGCTTCCCACACGCTATGCGAGGGACAGATACCATCAAGCGGATCACCAGTATGTCAAAAGCCGTAAGAAGGAGGCACCGAAAAAAACACACTTATAACCGAAACTGAGCACGAAAAATGCCACATTTCATCCACCATAGCAAGACCGCACAAGGAGTGTTGACCTCATGGCTCGGCACAGGAAGAAAGAGGAAGCTATGCAGAAGCTTCATCGAGGTAAGAAAAAGGCGAAGGGAGCAGACTCAGAATTGTTATCGATGAAACGTTGAAAAGTTTGCGCTGCCATTCCTCAGGCCGAAAGGCAGCGCGGTGTACTCACAAAGGCCAAAAGAGTGATGACATGGCCGTCTTCTGTAGTGCCTCTTCTGCGACCTGGATCTGGTGGTAGGATGTCAGTGAGAATCCAGCTTTGAAAGCATGGTCTACAGCATCTTTCTCTAGGGGAACTGATGTGCGACGGTATATCTGTATCGACAAGCATTCAGAGCCCTAAAAATCCCCACAAGCCTCCAATCGAAGCACCTTAGCGGACCAATGTGGAAGGGAGCGACCAAATTTAACTCTTAAAAGGGCTGACGGATACCAATTCGAAGCATGTGCTCGAACTCGCCTTGGCATGCTTGAACTTATCAGGAAGGCAGAGCCCAGAGCACTGCAGCGAAGGTGCGGAGAGCCGTAGTCCTCTATATGGCGCGCACAGAATGGAACAAGAGGCAGAAGAAAACAGGGTTCAACAGCGCCCGGAAAATCTCTGCAAATTGTGAAAAGGGAGCATCAGAAGAAGGAGCAACCGCAGAGATTCCTTTAAGAGCATAAGTAAACTCGTACCTGCAAACTCAGAGAAACGTAGAACCATCAACCCAATCTCCTCGTTTCTTAATCGACCATAACGTCGAAATAAGAAATGAAATCAGCCCCAGAAAGGGTTGAGTCAGCAGTCAGCAACACGAATACCCAGCGGAATGACAAGCGGAGGTTGAAAAAGAATCTAACGGCACAAGCGCTCACCAAGACGGGGATGGAACTACCATTTGTCTC
This sequence comes from Trachelipus rathkii, assembly GCA_015478945.1. Lineage (NCBI taxonomy): Eukaryota > Metazoa > Arthropoda > Malacostraca > Isopoda > Trachelipodidae > Trachelipus > Trachelipus rathkii. The sequence goes on from JABUQX010096908.1 coordinate 7,797, forward strand.
GTAAAGGCAGCCTCGCGTCAGAAGACGGACAGCGCGACTTCTGTCTGCGTTAGCACCTCGAGGTACAAAGCAATACGTGCTCGTACTTTTATTAAGTAGAAGAGGTTTGTAGACCTGTCGAAAAAGCGCAGGTACATCCTGAGACGAAAGCAGGCCTAGAAGGAAAAACAAACGGAGAAGGTGCGGCAGCTGTGCGATCCATCGCCGTTTATTGCGACGCTGGTCTAAGGTTCCCGAAAAGTGCATTTGCTTATTGCACTATTCGCCCTCTATTTCTCTAAATCCGGGTGTGCGGCTGTAAAATAACATTATAACCTTATTTTGTCTTAAATCTTATGGCCTTCTTCCGGCGTATCTTAATCATCTATATATATATTTCTTCTATCCTTAGAACGACTTGCACAATATTCAAGTCGGCATTCCTCTCTTTTATATGATCTATCTTCTCTATACTCTAACCCTAATCTTTTTTCTCTTCTGTCTGATGACTTTAGAGACTATTATATTCTATCGTCCTAACTCTATATCACTATATCCTATAACTTTAATTCATAATTCTGTCTGAAGGCAGGAGTGTTCTGCCTATGTAAGATCATTAAATACTCCGTAATAACACGTTCTCTGTGAATCCTGAAATCTCTAAAACCTTTATCTTGTCTCTATATATATCTCTCTCTTCCTTTTATCTATCTATATATATCTTTTTACTTTTAAATATCTCTCCTATATCTAATATATATATCTATATCTCTCTCTCTTTGTAATTATCACTTACTACTTCTCACGCAGACTGTTTATTATTCTCTAATCCAAATAACTGAGTCCTCTATTTAGGGATTTCAATTGACACAACACTCAATGGCGCGTTGTTCGCTTCTCACACTGATTTATGGTGGCGCAGAGCCGAGACATCATTCATCATTCTTCAACTATCGTGAGTCTATTATATCTATAACATAATTATATCTATATCATCTATCATTCATCTCTCTCATATCTCTATATCTGAACACAACTTGACCTAGTTTCACTATCTCTTCTCTTTAATATATCTATCTCTATCTCTCTCTCTTATGGCAATGCTCTGACCACAACCTCATATCTCTTAATTTTTTAATACTTTCCTCAACACTCCAATCTTAGCCCTAGCGTTTTTTCACTTGATCGGCTGACCCGGCTGAACCCGCGTCGCTTCTACGCTAACTATAACTGAAGCGACTGCTTTCTTGATGACGCTTCGGCTTCTGCACTAAAGTGGTAGCTTGTAATTTGTTGACGTCTTTATATAATCTATATCCTCTCTACTAACATCTTCTCTCCTCTATTAATCTCTATCTATCTTTCTCTTCTCTAACTTAACCTAACCTATCGGAGTAGCTAGTATATATTCTCGTTCTCCTATCACTCTGCTAATTTCAATTCAGCAGAAATCGTTTTCAGGGATACTCTTCGAACAAGCAAAGGACTTCTTCATTAAACGAATAGTGCTCTAATGCCTCTTAGTTCTCTACTTGACAATCTTCTGTTCTTAGCCAATAACATCTCTAATAACTTCTGTAAAATCTGCCTTTCCGCCTCTTTATTCGATCTGATGCGCTCTTGTTGCTTTATACTCTCCAAACTTAATAAGGCAATCGTCTTCGGCCCTATTTTCCTCTTAACTCAACCCTGACGAGTTCTGGTATTTCTTTCATCGTCTGTTCTTCTCTCAGATTTCTATTCTGCGATGTGAATATACTCATATCTGATATCTATCTGCAGATCATCGAACTATATGAAGACTTCGCTCCTATCTCTCCCTGCGTTTCTAGAGAAATGTGTCTGCTGCCTGACCCCACTGCTCCTCGTACTCTCATGATCTATTATTCTCTAATGTCTCGGAATTACTAAGCGACTACTCCCTCCAACCGTTATTCCTATATATAAATAAATTCCCTCTACTGATTTTTTTGCTATCGCCCTATAGCGCTCACTTGTATTCTATCTAAAATCTTTGGAAACCTTCTCAACTCTCAATTTCTTAGACCATCTGTAGATCTCTCATCTCTCTCTATCTCTATACGCTTTCAGAGCGATCAAGTCTATTACTGACTATATCTATACTTCCTATTTAATCCGATTGTATAGTTTTTCTCGCTCTTAGGAACTACAGGGGAGACTTGCGTTATGTGGATGCAACTTGACATATCCAAAGCATTGAACCGAGTATTGGCACGCGTCACTGCTCTCTCTAAGCCCCCCTCCTTTGGGGTTTCTTCCTTCTCTTGCTTACTTATGTCTAGCTTTCTTTCAAGTCGCTCAATATCGGCTGTGTATGGGGCGACTTCTTTTTTCGTCTGTCAAAATAGTGGTGATTCCTTCTAGCGGGTTTGCTCTGTATTCTCGCTACTTATTCCTGACTCTTCTGATTACATGATATCTTCTGTCACTTCCTTGCCCTACAATGCTAACTACTGATCCACTTCACTATGCCGATTGACTCGCACCCTTCATTTCCGTTCAACTCAGTTTCCAACTCTGCTCCTCTCTCCTTACTTCTTAGATATGCCTCTTCGTTTCTTAATGGTCTTTCCGATTTCTGCGATTCTTATTCTCGTCCTGTTAATTCTGCGAGAACGAATTTTCTTGAGTGGGGTCGTACTCAACCTTAGTGAAACTTCAATTCTCCTTAAAAAACCCAAATTCTACAAATCTCCCCCTCCTCCTAAACACCTTCTAACCTTCCCTATCTCTTTCGACCGTTCTCTCGTCTCTCCTGTTCTGACAATATAAACAATCCTTCGGCCTTTTAACATAAACAACAAAACACAAATAGTCTCTGGAAACTTACATCCATCACACGGTTGCTAGAGCAGCCTCAAAGAAACTGGAGAGTTCATCGCTATTAATTACTGCGAGACTTTTATCTTCCCTCTTCTCAAGTTACTCCAGCTATACAAGCCGTTCTCATCCGCCCTTGTATGGAGTACGCTCTCATATCTGGGAGGACTCTGTTTCCCCCGCTTTTGCAACAGGGTCGAGCAGAAGCCAAAAGGCTGAATAAATTGTCTGTATACTTTCCAGTTCACTGCCCTCATCTTTTGGGAGCGGTTGGTGCTTATACTCTTTTCTATAGGGTACCGACGCATGCTTTAGAGAACTACCACTGCGTACCACCACCTTACCGACGCCCTCGTAGCACCAAAGGTGCTGGTCTGCGCACGATTTGTTGTGGATATGATCCAGTGATGTACGCTCCAGGCTCTTCTTCCCTGCCACTCGTCTGTGAACTCTCTTCCTATCTTCTGTTTTTTTTTGGCCTCAATTTATTCCCCCTCACTTTAAAGCCTGCATCTGTGCTCATCTGCGTTAATTTGCGTTAGTTTGTTGGCTTTGTTAACTCTCATTCCGATCCTCATGTATACTACTTATATATATATATATATAATATATTTATATATAATATTATATATATATACTATACAAATTATATATATATATATATATATATAAATTAAATATATATAATACTAATTATATATATATATATATATATATATCCATTCCATTCCACCACATTAAACCTTCAATCCCGAGATCGAAAGCAACCTCAATGCCGATAATATATTATATAATTATATATTATATACTATACTATAATATATATATATATATTATATATATATATATATATATATATATATATATATATATATATATATATATACTAATAATATTATATATATATTACTTTTTAAAGCTAAAACCCTAAAGCAAATTTTATTACTAATGAAGGTGATTTTACATAGCGAATAAAGCTTCGAGTAAAGTAGAAAAATCTTCCCATATAAACTTAAAATCTGTAATCACGAGGGAATTGAATATAAATTTAATTACAAGTTTTAACCATAACATCAAAAACCAAAACGCTTCTAATATTATAGCAACGCAAAAGTCCAGAAAACCACCTATCCTGATGTCTTGTAGTAAGCGCTATAGTAGAAACAACGAACGAACGAACATTCATGTGCGAAAGAAAACGTACGTTGTTTTTAGTGTTAAATTATTTTATATCAAATACCATATATCATTATAAAACTGTATATAAAAATTTCTCACTATATATATATATCATATGTATAATATATATATAATATATATATATTATATATATATTATATATATATATATATATTATAGTTACCTACTATAATATTATATATTTTATAATAAAGCAAATTTTTCACACTAAAAATTTTTAACTTGTGGCAGTTTATTTTCCTAACTAAATCTATATATGAAATCAATTATTTATTTAACACTTTCATGAAAAAACGTTGCTTTTAAAAAAAGATAAATATGAATTAATACGCCTCCCAATTACATATTGTAAACATTTGTTTATGGATGAAAATATCAATTATATCGACGCCAGCCAATTTTCATGAAACTTAATATGAAATGTTTGAAATATCTGTGCCAAAAAAAACGATATCGTAAAAAAATATATGTAAAATGAACCTGAAAAAATTATTAAAGTCTCAAAATTTCATTTTCAAAGCCCATTTACCTTCAGACGCCTTTTAAACCAACATAATAACATAATTTATAGCTCTTTTAACGCAATAGCGTAGGTAAAAGATCAAAAATCAATTAAACTTTAAACAACTATTACTTAATTAATAAGTATTTAAAGACAATAAAGGCTGGACCCCATAAAATATAATAAAACTCTGGGATCATTTGCATTTTCTGGTACTATGCCATAATTCTAATGGTCAGTCATCCTGGATCGGGCGATGGCAAGCAACATATAAATTATTATTATCATACCATCATAAATTATCAGACATTTCCCTGCTCAATAGGCCTGAGGGTCCGTTTTATGAAATCAATCTAGACTTGGATGTTTGTTGGATTTACGCCACTAATTTTGAAACTTTAATAAAATCTAAAAAAAATTAAGTAATCCATATAGAGATCACAGCTTTAACATAGTGTAAAAAAAAAAAAAAAGTTTGAATTTGATGATGATAGAATTATTTCCGCCATCACTAAGACAAGCTTGCGTTCATCTGACCCAATTCTGCAAGCTTTCCTTAGGTCGAGTGAAATTTGTTCACAGTTTTTCATTCTTTCTCTATGTCTTAATAACTTTAGAAATAATACGTTAATCGTTCTTTCCATTATTATATTTATATCAAATACAAAGAATTCGAAAAAAACACCAAACGAAAAGGAGCTTTCAAATAGGGCGTCCTAATAAAAGCTTTGTTACAAATTTAGTTAAAAACAAATCCGCATTATGACGCAATCACTCATGTGAAGGCATTTTATGAATAGCGATTCCAGTTCTTTGACATAGTATTAGATTGTGATCCAAAACTAATTGTCCTGTATTATATAGGATACTTTCATTACTTTTATAAATATCTAATTGAAAAAGTTAAAATACTATTAGTATATTTCATGAAAATGTTCTTCCCCTATATAGGCCTACTTCTCTTGTATGATCATCGACCTTCCCTCCCCTCCTGAGTCAGGACAACACGTCCCCATCATCCAAACGCGCCGGAATAATATACACATTTTGCTTAAAATATTATTTTATGAAATAGAAAATCCTTCGCATGACTTGACAGTAAAAAAATCGTTGATTCGATACTTAGGATATAAATACGATACTTCGCGCCTGAAAAAATTATAAAATCGCATAGTTATTGGTCCTTTTTTGGCATACCTATTAGCTACGCATCTTTACCCTAGCATACCTATTAAAAATAAAGTTGAAACTTTTAAAACTAAATAATTTTATAGATAGTTACTTCAAAAATGGAGTAAGGAGAGTTTAAAGGATTAACTGTTCATGTATTAGCAATTTTATTTACAAAATTTAAATACAATTTTAAAAAATATTTATTTTATTCTATATGTAATGCATATAATAATTAAATAAATAGGAAATTATAATGTAATAATAATAATAATAATAATAATAATAATAATAATAATAATAATAATAATAATAATAATAATAATAATAATAATAATAATAATAATAATAATTAATAATAATAAATAATAATAATAATAATAATAATTAATAATAGATAATAATAATAATAATAATAATAAAATAATAATAGCTTAAGTTTTATTATAAATTCATTAGAAACTGAAAAATGCTAAAATAAAATTTAATCAACTGCAATTATCTCATTATCAAAATTTGCTGCGCGAGTTTTCATTCTATTTAAATTCGTCAAAACGTAGCCAGTAAACATGGTTTTGCAATTAAATAAAATGTATTACAAACGAACGGTTTAACTAGCGCTTGCATTGGAAAAAGTTTATGATATAGTGTAGACCATCAAATATCTTTTATAAAATATAGTATTAGTGTATATAATTTATATTTTATCTTTCATACTCAGAGATCAATTTTCTTAAATTTGCAATAAAATATTGATTGAATTTCCTCGAAAAAATATCTCGGAATTCAACACCTTCCAAATATTCACATACCGATATTTAGATGACTTTTTAAAAAAATTAAAATTGTTTAACTTTGCTTCTGTTAATAAAATTGCATGAGACTAGCACCAAATATTCGTCTTAACATCCTTTAGCTCCCACAGCAAAGGAAATTCAGTTTAAAGTAGTTTTTTTTTTTTAATTATTCAATATTTGAGTGATGACACCACCCGACTTTATTTTTATTGTTTTCAACTACCTTTTTTGCATTCCACCGCACTAGATTAATAATCTACTTTCATAGGTGTGCATCAAAACTTCGGACGAAATTCTAATTATTTCATTATATAATATATATATATATATATATATATATAATATAATATATTATATATATATATATATATATATATATATATATATATATATAAATATATATAATATATATATAATATATTATATATATATATATATATATATATATATATATATATATATAATATATATATATATATATATATATATATATATATATATATATATATATATATATAATATATTTAAGAATATAAAAAAGACAAATATATATTTATAATATTGTAGATATCTTTATATATAATATATATATATATATATATATATATATATATATATTATAGCCTTACGCTACTGTGAAAGTAATCAAACGGCAGGTATTTGCAAGGTAATTTACAGTATTGCAGCGTAATTTCAAACGAACGAAGAGTGCGGTTGTCGGCATTCTTTTGTTTAATTATGATGCATAGCAACAGCTTTTGTAACGCACGCCGCTGATATCGTCTCTGCTATTTTTTATCAATTTTATGTTATTCAGACGCTGAATTTACCATTTTTAGTGTAAAACATTTATTACCAGAAGTGAAGCGATGAAAATAATGTTAAAAGTTATAAATTATAAATATATCTTTATAAATTGATTATACTATGTAGGCCCCGTGGAACGATAGTGATCAGTGAAAGTGAATATTTTATATGTGTTTATTATTACTTTTTAAACTTTTTAGCTAGCTTCTTTTTGGATAGAAAATCCAGATTAGGTATGAATGGTTTTTTATAATATTATATAATGCTGCCTCAGTAGGAGACCTACGCTCAAAATTTTTTCTTTAAATAAAACTTGTAGAATTCATCGTAGGCCTTCACTAATAGGCTCCGGCTGATCATTCCACGGGCCTCCAACATTGCTTAGCCTACATAGTTTATGACGATGTAAATAATTATTATGTATTATTTTCTTATTTTTTATTATAGTTAGTATTATTTAGCCTCCCAAGTCCTAATTATTATTGTATTATTTTTGTAGGATCTTGGGGTCTCGGCTATAGGCTCAGCATTAGCCACAACTTTTGAAATTGTTTTCTCTTACAAATATATGGTGTTGTATGAAGCCGTGACTTACTTGCAACCTTCATAACTCTACCTACCCAGAAATCAACATTGATGATCTTAGGAGTGACAAGAGGCTTACCGTAGTAGGCCCAGGATACCCATTCTTCAAGTATTAGTGAGATTTTCAGACCTCAAGTTCCACGCCAGATCTTCCAAGACGATCAATTTTTCGCCGATACTGCTATAGCGGAATTAAATATTATTATTAATTATTATTATTTTATTATTATTTAATTATTTTATTATTATATTATTATTATATTATTATAATTTTATTATTATTATTATTAATTTATTATTATTATTATTACTATTATTATTATTAACTATTTTTACTCTCGATTTTTTTTTCTTTATTTTAAATTGTTTGTTTTGATATTTTATTTTTATTTTTGTTACTCTTATCACTATTTGCAGTTTTTTCACACCGGAAACAGATTAGTTCATGCCGAAAACAGAATAATTTTCAAGCAGGAAACAGAATAGTTTTTCAAACCGAGAAACAATAGTTTTTCAAAACCGGAAACAGAATAGTTTTCAAACCGGAGACAAGATAGTTATTATTACATTTTTGCACTGCCATCTTTTACATTATTATTTTTTTTTTTACTTTTTTGTATTAGTGCTGTTGTTTCCTCTTTTTCCTTTTTCTTTTCCTCTATCTTCCTCTCTTCACAATTTCTTTTCTCTTACCTTCTTCTACTGCTCACGTCATGGTTGGAACAGATTCTCCTCCCACCTCTGCAGTCTCTTCAGTCCCCTCTTCCGCTGCTTCTTATTACCCGGCGTACCCATCCCATCCCTCGTATCCCTGCTCTATTTACAACGCCTCTAACGATCCATGTTCCTCTCCGTTTTCTAGAGTTGAGGCCCGTCTTACATCCCTGGAACAAGGCATGGCTGATGTCAAGGCGGTGCTGAAGGACATCTCCGCTATGCTACGGTCCCCAAAGGATTTACCTTCCCGCACCCACTCCTCTGACCGTTCTCCCACCCCAGGTCCTACGCAATATCCTAACGGATATTGTTTTTACCACCATCGGTATGGCCTGAAGGCGACTAAGTGCTCCCAACCCTGCACTTTTTCGGGAAACCCCCTAGCCAGCGGTTCATAAAGGCGGTGGATACAGCTGGCTCTCCATCCGTTTGTTCTTCCTCTCCGCCCTCTTCCTCTTCTTAGGATGTCCTCCTCTTTTTCGACAGGTCTACAAACCTGTTCTTCCTGATCGACACCGGTGCGTCGTATTCGCTTCTTCGAGATACTACCCAAAAGTCCGCTGTCCCTCTTCCTGACCGGGCTCTTTACGCTGCAAATGGTAGTACCATCCCTGTCTATGGTGAGCGTTTGTGCACCTTAGACCTCTCTCTTCGCCGTCAATTCCCCTGGGTATTCGTGGTTGCTGATGTGACCCAACCCATTTTGGGAGCTGATTTTCTGTCACATTTCGACCTTATGGTCGATCTAAGAAACAGGAGATTGGTTGACGGTTGTACGTCTCTGTCTTCTGCAGGTACCGTAGTTTCTTCTGCTCTTAAAGGCATCTCTGCGGTTGCTCCTTCTTCTGGTACCTCCCCCTTCTTCACCATCCTGCAGAAGAATTTTCCGGCGCTGTTGAACCCCTGTTCTTCTTCCTCTCCTGTTCAACATTCTGTGCGCCACCATATAGAGACTACGGGCTCTCCCACCTTCGCTCGTGTTCGGCGTCTGCCTCCTGACAAGCTCAAGGCGGAGTTTGAGCACATGCTCGAACTTGGTATCGTCCGCCCTTCCAAAAGTTCATGGTCCTCCCCCCTCCCTATGGTCCTAAAGGTGCTTCTGATTGGAGGCCTGTGGGAGATTTTAGGGCTCTGAAACGCTTGCAAATACCAGATCGCTACCCGTCCCGCACATCCAGTCCTTTCACCTCGCAATCTGGCCGTAAGACATCTTTTCACATTTGGATCTTGTCAGGGCGTACCACCAGATCCCAGTCGCAGTAGAGGACATACCGAAGACGGCAATCATTACACCTTTTGGCCTCTTTGAGTATACTCGCATGCCTTTCGGTCTCAGGAATGCAGCGCAGACTTTCCAAAGGTTCATTGATGACGTTCTTAGAGGTCTCCCCTTCGCTTTTGCTTATCTGGATGACCTCCTCATAGCTTCCTCTTCTCCTGCCGAGCATGAGCAACATCTACGTGCCGTTTTTTGCCCAGGTTGGACGATGTGGCATGCGTCTCAACCCGGCAAAGTGTGTTTTTGGTGTCCCTTCTCTACCTTTCTAGGACACACTGTTTCAGCGGATGGCATTTTGTCCTCTGCAGAGCGCGTGGAGGCATTCGCACCTTCCTAGGCCTCTTACTCAGAAGCAGCTCATCAGTACCCTCGGCTATCTTAACTTCTTATCATCGTTTCTCAAATCGGGCTCTGATATTCTTCGCCCCTCACCGCTCTAATCCGCCCCAAGCACCGAGGCAGTTCTACGAAGGTGGACTGGTCTGACGAAGCTACGGCTGCTTTTGAAGCTTCCAAAGAAGCACTCGCTTCTGCCACACTCTTAGTCCACCCGCAGGACTCAGCTCCGACCAAGTTCAGGTAGATGCCTCCGATTTTGCTGTCGGAGGTGTTCTCCCAAGCTAGCACCTGAAACGGAGTGTGGTCACTAACCTCTCGCCTTTTTCTTCTCTCGCAAGTCAACCTCCTGAATCGCACAGTGCTTTCCGGGAGGGAGTTTACTTGCCGATGTATCTCGTCCGTCCGTCATTTCCGCTACTTTCTGAAGGGTCGTGAGTTCCACATACTCACTAATCACAAACCACTTACCTTCGCAATGGTCTCCAGAAACGAACGGCACTCTCCCTCGAGAAGCTCGTCACCTTGAGTATGTCTCACAGTTCACCACTGATGTCAGAACATATTTCAGGTGTCGACAACTTCACTGCTGACGCTTCTCTCACGCATTGAAATCGACGCGATTTCAGCCTACCCCAACATCGACTTACGAAGCTAATGGCAACGTGCCAGACTACTGAAGATCCTGCACTTCAACAAGACTCTTCTCTCAAGCTGGAGTGGCTCCAACTCCCTGGGATAGAGAAGGAACTTCTGTGCGATGTCTCTCAGGGATCTCCTCGTCCTTTCGTACCTGCATCGTTCCGTAAGGCTGTTTTCCTCAATCTTCACTCGCTTTCCCACCCTGGCATTGAGGCTTCACGCAAACTGGTTGCTGCCCGATTTGTGTGGCCTGATTTGAATGCCAATGTAGCAACTTGGTGTCGCACTTGCCTTCCCTGCCAGCGTTCTAAGATCCACCGTCACACCAAGTCCCCGCTAGGCACTTTCTTACCCCCTGGTGCTAGATTTGAACGTGTCCACATCGACATCGTTGGACCTCTGCCTCCCTCCCGTGATAAGAAAATACATTCTTACTTGTATAGATCGGTTCAGACACGATGGACCGAGGCTATCCCTCTCTCTGTCGCCAACGCGGAGTCCATAGCTAAAGCTTTCTTGGCTCATTGGATTTCGCGCTTTGGTGTGCCGCTTTCTGTCACAACGGACCAAGGTAGACCTTTTGAATCCTTCTTTTGGAGAGATTTGATGAATCTTCTTGGCTCAGAGAAGATTCACACGACTTCTTTTAACCCAAAAGCGAACGGCATTGTTGAACGTTTCCACCGTCAGCTAAAGGCTTCTCTTCTAGCTCAGCCCAATCCGGAAAATTGGACTGACGCTCTCCCTTTGTAATGCTTGGCATTCGTTCGGCTGTTAAAGAGGATCTGCACTGTTCGGCTGCTGATTTAGTGTATCGTTCTCCTCTTCGTCTTCCCGGTGACTTCTCACAGTCCTCTCCTCCCTCTACAGCCGACCCGCTTGCTTATCTTACCCGCTTGAGGCGCTGTGCTTCGTCGTGGAGACCGACTCCTTCTCGTCCACACAAGGTGCATTCCTATATCCCTAAGGACCTATCTTCCTGCACTCATGTCTTTGTTCGACATGACTCCCACCGCACCGCTCTCCAACCTAAGTACGATGGACCTTTTCCAGTGATACTTAGGAAGGAGAAATTCTTCACGATCCAGCGTCCCACACGCACAGAAGTCGTTTCGATCGACCGCCTTAAGCCTGCTTTTTTCGAGGCGAATCCTCTTCCTGTTCTCGACGCTGACGCTTTACCTTTAGTTCAATTTCTCCTCCTTCATCTTGTTCTTTAACGTTCCTTCTCTCCTCACTGCCACTGTATACCAGCTCTTGCCTCTACCTCCTCCTCCCTCTCCCCTTCCTCTTCAATCCAATTCCTTAACCTCTTCCCCCTCCTTCTCCTCAGCCAACAGCACCAATAC
>JABUQX010096908.1:25000-37500 GCA_015478945.1 Trachelipus rathkii
ATTCGGATTTGATTAGCTTCTTTTAACACTTCATCGGTGATTTTTTCTTCATCTTTCGATGGCTCCTAACCATTTCCAAAATGTGTTGAATGTGCTGCGAGGTTTTGACGATATCCAAGGTCTTGGATTGGAGAGCATTTACAACTGGCTCTAACATCGCAGAGCACTTCGCGATCACGATCAATATCATAGCCATGATGAATGACGACTTAAATGCTGCTGAATGCAACTGAAAGCGCTTTTTCTTGTGGCGGTATTTCCTTCAAGAAAAACAATTCCTAATGATCCCATCATTCGTACAAACGTGCTCCTTAAAGAACTCTCCCATGCACTGTGTTGTAAATATATATATATATATTCATATATATATATATATATATTATATATATATATATATATATATATATATATATATATATATATATATATATATATAATATATATATATATGTATATAATATATATATATATAATATATATATTATTATATATATATTATATATATATATATATATATATATATATATATATATATTATATACCTATATATATATGTATATATATAATAATATTATATATAAATATATATATATATATATATATATATATATATATATTATATATATATATATAATATAACGGTATTATTATATATATATATATATATATATATATATATAATATATATTATATATTTATATATATATATATATACTATATTATAATATATATATATTATATATATAATATTAATATATATATATATATATATTATTTATATATATATTATATATAAATATATATATATATATATTATGGGCAAAGTAGGCCGAGGCCTAAATTAAGAAGTCTTGGATCTAGTATAGCGAATTAACGATACTACAAATTTTAACTACACGTTAAGGAGTTTAGAAAATACACAAACTGACCTTCCTTTTGATATATTATAGCTTGTTCCTTTCAGTACGTAGAAATGAAGCCAATATGAGTAGGGGCTGTACTCTATAAACTCTCTGCATCGCAAATAAGTAAACACTTCTTAGGGGTTTGGGCAGCTGCCCCCCTGATAAGCCCATGTATAATATATATATATATATATATATATATATATATATATACTATATATATATATATTATATATATATATATATATATATTATATATTATATATATATATATATATATATATATATATATATATATATATTATATATTATATATATATATATATATAATATATATATATATATATATATATTATATATATAATATATATAATATATATTATATATATAGTTATATATATATATATATATATATATATATAAGGTAAAGCTGTAGACGCGACCCACAACATTTTGAGACTATTACAGATTATTCTGGAGGAGTTCAAAAAATTTCTTAAGTCAGAAAGTTTCTGTATTAGTTATGGTCTTTTAAAAATAAATTGTTTAGAGTGGCAGCTTCTGGCATATATCAGAGCTTGCCACTAAGAATTTTTCTTAAAAAATTACTTAACTTAAACTTTCTTACTTAGAAATTTTTTTGACTTAGAAAATTTTTGGTCTCAATGTGTGGGTCGCTGTCTACAGCTTTACCATATATATAATATATATAGTAGTTATTGTATATATATATATATATATATATATATAAGTATTATATATATATATAAATATATATATATATATATATATTATATATAGTCTATTATATATATATATATATATATTATATATATATAATATATAGGTAATACTGTTAGACAGCGACCCTAAATATTTTCTGAACAAATTTTCTAAGTTCAAAAAATTTCTAAGTTCAGAAAAGTTAAGTTAAGTTAGGTTTTTTAATAAAATTGTTAGTGGCAAGCTTCAGGCATAATTCCAGAAGCTTTAAATTTTTAAATTATTTTTTAGTTTTTATAAAAAAAAGGACTAAATATCGCTAAAATATCGTTAAGTTAATAAGACCTAGAGATGTTCGCCTTAAATAGAAAATTGAGTTGGCAACACTGCGTAAGAGAGAGTTGCAGGCTTGTAGTCATTTAGGCATTTACTTGTAAAGGGTGCTGAATACTTAGCGAAAAAATAATAAAAATTAGTAATGAGCATAGATGAGTACGTTATGTAATGAGTAAATAAAATCTCTCGATTTTGTGAAGTGACCAATGCTCAACTGAGTAGAGCACATATTGATTTCTTGGGTTATATAGCAAACATTAGTGCTTTAGTTACGTTTCGTCTTGGCCTTAGAATATAGAATTAGGCCTATTAAGGTTCGGTGTTATGCATGGGTCATTAGTGTAAAAATGGTGCTTTGCGAGATCTAGACTTTGTTCATGCAAGTCTAGCTTGTTAAACTTACTGCCGTAGGCTCTCATTTAAAGCTCATGGGACTTTATTGTCTTAGCCTACTTAGATTGTTGCTTGTCACATATTTGGCAAATATCTCTGGGTAACTAATAGTTTAAAATTAAATCACTGCTGGTAATTGGTTCTATTAAAGTTGTTAGCTGTCATTTATTTCTAACTAATGGTAATTGTTACCCAGAGGGTTGTCACCCCAGATTTTTATGAAAATCACAGGGTATACTCTAAAAAAATAATAATGAAGAATAGTGAAAACGAAAATTGTCGCTCTCTTTAGGAAAAAAAGTTACAGCATCTCAAAGTTGTTAAATCCCATAGACTTTTCAATATTGATCGATCCAGGTTAGGTCTCATTTCAGGCCCTCTAAGTCAGGTTATGATAAGTTTTGTTAAGTATACACAGAGAAAATCTATGTAGAATTAACAAATCTATCATAACTGACTAGGATGGCCCTAAAAACGAGGCATGAGGCCCACTAATTTTTATTATAAAGAAAGTCTATGGAAAATTTTTAAACTTTCAGAGGCTTTAACTTTTTTTCCTGAAGAGACTGCCAATTTTCGTTTTCACTATTCTTCAGTCTATTATTTTTTTTAGAGTATACCTGTGATTTTCAAAAAAAAAATTTTTTTTTTTTTTTTTTAATAACAATCTATGGGGGTTTTTACAACTTTTGAAGAGCTGTACTTTTTTTCCTTTAAAGTATATCCTGTTTCACTATTCTTCATTATTTTTTAGAGTATATCCTGTGATTTTATAAAAATGGGGGGTGACAACCCTCTGGGTACATTACCCTAACTAATTATTATTATTATTATTTATTATATATATATATATATATATATATATATATATAAATATAATATATATATTATATATATATATATATATATATATATTATATATACATTCCTTAAAAAAAAAAAAAAATTTGGTAATTATTTCCAATAACTGCCTCTAAACAGATTTTCTATAAAAATCACAGCACAGACTCTAAAAAAATAATTATGAAGAATAAAAAAAAAATTATCCAACGTCTCTTTAGGAAAAAAAGTTATGAAATCTCTCAAAGTTGTAAAAAAACCCTATAGGATTTGTTATTAAAAAAAAAAAACCAAAATTTTTTTTTTTTTTTAAATCACAGGATATACTCTAAAAAAATAATAATGAAGAAAGTGAAAACGAAAAATTCGGGCAGTCCTCTTAGGAAAAAAAGTTACAGCCTCTGAAAGTTTAAAATTTTCCCAATGGATTTTCTTATAATAAAAAATTAGTGGGCTTCGTGCTCGTTTAGGGCCATCCTAGTTCAGGTATGATAAGCATTTGTTAATTCTAGCATAGATTTCCTCTGTGTAATACTACAAAACTTATCTATACTGAACTTAGGGGCCTGAAATGAGACCTAACCTGGATCGATCATAAATGAAAAGTCTATGGGATAACAAACTTTGGAGATGCTGAAACTTTTTTTTCCCTAAAGAGAGCGACAATAATTTTTTTTTTATTCTCATTACTATTTTTTTAGAGTCTATGCTGTGATTTTTATAAAAATCTGTTTAGAGGCAGTTATTGGAAATAATTACCAAAATTTTATACAAAAATGGTATCAAAATATTCTTTGAAGTTTTTTTTAGCAATTCATATACATTTTAACTGTATATCTTCAATAAAAATATAAAAAATAATGCTATTAAAAACATCACTTTTATATATACTTTACTTCGTTGGTGTAGGGATGAAGAATAACTATAGAAATGTGTTTCAACATTGATATTGATTATTTATCGATATTACAATTTTTTAAAGATTATGAATAATTTTATTAGTTAGAAGGATCAGAGCGTCTACCTTTTTTTGGAACTGGTTGGACATGTGCGTGCTTCCAACACTGAGGGAAAGGTGTTAGTATTGAGACAGAGAATATAGTGAACAAGGGGAAGGGCCAGCACGAAAGCACACTCCCTCAAAACACGGGAATGAATGCCATCCGGGCCAACTGCTTCCTAACGTTTCATGAGAATTTCAGGAGCCCAGCACCCGATCCAATTAATCAAGCAGCAAAGGCATATAGGACAACCTGACAGAGGAGAATTATTAGAAAGAGGAATGCAGAATCGTCCAGGGTTGAGTAGGGAAAATAGGAGGCGAAGAGATTGGGGCCTTTTCAGTTGGAGAATTAGGCAACAGAACCATCAGAACGAATAAGAGGAGGAAAGGCAGATTTACAGAAGTTATGTTAGAGATGTTTTTGGCAAGAGGCCAGAAAGATTTGTCAGTAGGAGAACCAAGGAGGTTAGCGCACTTTCGTTTGAATTGAATAGCCCGCTTTGCTTGTCGAAGAGTATCCCTGCAACGATTTCTAGCTGAATGAAAATTAGCAAGAGTGATAAGAGAACGAGAAATTTTCCACTCCCGATACGCACTGTCTCTAGCCTGAATGGCCAGAGAACAAGTACGATCAAACCATGGATTATGAAGAGAGAAAGATTTAGTCGAAGAAGGAATGAACCTGCTTATCCCATATATATATATATATATATATATATATATAATATATATAATACTCTCTATATATATATATATATATATATATATATATATATACATTATATATATATATATATATATATATATATATATATATATATATATATATATATTATATATATATATATATATATATATATATATATATGGATAGTATTCTCCCTCTTTCTTTACGATATATATAATTAGATAAAAAGATTATTCCAGATTCCAAAAATGACAAATTCATCTGCTAAATCTATTTTCCAAATTATATGAAAATTAAAAAAGAATTCATATCCGATGTATAAATTTGGCCCAAAGAAATAAAATTCTTTTTTTTTTTTTTAAATATAAATTTGGGAAGTAAAGGGTTAAAAAAAATTTTAAAAATGCTTTATTATGTCACAAATAGAAACCTAGTCTGATTGAAAAAAAAAAAAAAAATATATGGGAATTTATATAACTTTTATAGAATTTTTGTTTGTTTTATGTGTCTATATAAAATTGGCATTTTGCGCTTAAGACTTTCTTTAATGCATTTATGCTCAGTTTGTGTTCATAGTTTTATAGAGTAGAAATAATCTGTGTTGGCTTGGAAGTAGCTAACTAAATAGTGTTTACAAGTTAAATGTGTTCTATAATACATATATGAGCCAGTAATTATTTGTTTTGCTGTCAAAATATATTGTAATAGACTTGTAAACATCATAAAGAAGGGTTGAAAACCCGAGAAACATGATTGAAATTGATAATTGTACCTAAAAATTTAACACTTGTCTGCCTTTATATAACATTTTTGCTATTTTAAAAAATAAATTTTCTGAAATCATTAAGAGAAAAGTTGATGTTGGGAAAGTTCTATATTTGAATCAGTTCATATTTTCTGAAAAATTTTCTAAGTTCAAGAAAATTTCTAAGTTCAGAAAAGTTAAGTTAAGTTAAGTTTTTTAAGAAAATTCTTTAGTGGCAAACTTCTGGAATTATGCCAGAAGGTTGCCACTAAAGAATTTTCTTAAAAAACTTAACTTTTCTAAACTTAGAAATTTCTTTAGCAAGCTAAACACAAATTTTTCACCGTAATGAACTGATTCAAATCTTAAGAAGAAATGTTGACGTATACAAATTTGCACAAACTACATTTAAAAATGCATAAAATTTGATTTAGTTTCATATACAATTAACCTTTTATTTCTCTGAAACTTTTGGGTTTGGACCCACACTCTGATTTTCACAATTTTGGCAGAAAATGCTTCAAATGCAATAAAATTCTTCAATGTTTTTCTGCCCCAGTTGAATTGTGTCATCACTCTTCTTATCTCAATTCTCTCGACACACTCACCAAGACATAAAAGAACCCAAGAAATATAGAGACCAGTAAAAAGCCACATGGGCCTATCGAGACGTCCCAGTCAACCACACTACACCCCAACGACTATGCTCATCGCACATCAACACAGCCCACCCCTGGGCTTGTCAATTTGTTGTACTACAAATCCACCATTTGGCTTGCTCACACTAATGTAGTATTTATAGTACAATCACTGATACACTTTTTATGTATCCGTGCGGCATGTCACAGATGCACCATTCAGTCTGTATCCTAGGAGAATACTTGTCTTAGTATCGATAAGGTTCTTCCGTGTGTGTGGGGTCACCACCTTTGACCATGGTCCATCTAACTATAAGACTATATCACAAGTAAAAAGCCCGCCCAATTGGCTTCGTCAAATCATATTATCGTATAAGCATTCCTCCACACGCGTCCCCATTAGTCGGGTCACTCACAAATCTCATTCATACTATTCCTATCATAAGATGTAGTCAATAGTCAGATATCAAGCACTCCACACTCTCCTCTGGCAGCCTATTCATAAATTTAACCAACCCTATCTCACATGAACACTCGCACTCGCTCTCTCTTACTATCAAGATGGCATGCTTTTGTTTACTTATCTTTTTATTCTCATCGTCACCCTCCCTGGTCACCTGTCCATGTTCTACTGCTATGAAAAAATTTATTGATTGCTCTGTATTATTCTAATAGATTGGTAAAGATTATTAATTTTGGTAACGCTTGTAATTCATGTCTGTTTCTGAGCAATCGGCCTGTTGCTACAGAAAATATCCTTAACTGATCCTTCACCTCTCCTCTCATAGATCTTACCTCTCAGGTAGTTAAACCTACAGGAAATATCATGGGCCTTGTTGAGCTGCATCGCCTCTTGGAAGGGTCGCGGAACGCTGCGGCGGGGTGCCTGTTCGTGCTTTTCTCGGTCTATCAATGGTCGTACGGAGAGATAGGAGAATCGGTTGGACGTCAGTCTTGTATCTATATAAAATTAGATTGTACTCGTTGACATCTCGTTCTTCGTAAGCGCATATGCCATATAACTTGTGTTTATAAATAAGGGGCCCCAAACTTGGCCACAATAACTCTATTACTGGCACTAATCTTTTTATCTATTAACATCAGCTTATTATACTGAGTTTAGTTATTACTTGTCCGTTGTGCTCTTGTAAACAAGTACTTAGCGATTTATTATGCCCAGCATCTATTAGCTTTATTTCTAGCTTCCAAACAGTTGATTAGCTTACTTTCAAATTACTGCTTATAATCACACCTAAATCTTTTTTCTTGGTCCACAGACTCAAGCCAATCCCCATTCATCTCGTAGTTAAAAACTTTTATTTGAGTAACTCTAGGTGAAGAACCTTACACTTTTACTATTAAAATCATTTTGCCACTTATCTGCCCACCCAAGAGTTTAATCAAGATCATTTTGAATCTTTATGCATGCCTTCACTATTCCTAACTGAGGTGGCCATTTAGTATCATCTGCAAACTTAGAAACCTTGCATTTAAGTCCCTGGTCCTAAATCATTTATATATATGAGGAACAATTAGAGGCCCCAGCACTGAGCCCTGTGCGACACTACTCTTCACTTTTTCCCATGATGATTTATTCCCATTTAGTTGTACAGACTGTTTTCTATTTCGCAACCACTCTTTAACCCAACCATGTACCACTCCACCAAACTAATACCACATTCATACTTTTTCATCAGCTGCTTAATGTGGGGAACTTATCAAAGCTTTACTACACAAAGTCTAAATATACAATATCAACTGGATCTCCTCGGTCGATACAGTCAGTAATGTATTCCATAAATTCTAAAAGGTTTTGTCTGACATGACCTACCCTTTCTTAAAAACCATGCTGGGAGTCTACAATACCTTGTTATCTTCTATATATTCTTCTATTATGACCTTTCAGTAACTTTTCCAGAACCTTTACAACCAGAGATTAAGCTAACTGGCCTATAATTTCCAAATCTTTCCTTACTACTTTCTTATAAATAGGCACAACATATGCCATTTTTCCAGTCATCTGGTACCTCACCAAATGCTATAGATCGCTTAAAAATCAATACAGTGCCTTTGCATGCTGAACTACACTCTTCAGAATTCTACCATTTATACCATCAGGGCCTGCAGCTTTACTTGGATGAATATGATCTAATAAGCGTTTAATATCTTTTACATCAAATTAAATTCTGTTAGTCTATTTGTTACATGCATACAAGAACTATTAGTCTCTGAACTCTATTATATAATCTTTCCTCTGTAAAACTGAAGCCAAAATAAGCATTTGAAAATGTTGACCAATCTCCTATCTTGAACTCACTAAATTTTTCATCAATTTTAATTGACCAAAATTGTCCTTCTTACTTTTCAATTTTATAAAAGGCTAAAAAACTTCTTCAGGTCTTATTACTATTCCTTGCTAGATTAATTTCTGCCTCTCTCTTTGCCTTTCTTATTGACTGGTTAAGTTCATTTCTATTTTTCCCATAAAATTTTCTAAATCATCTTCCCTATTACTACCCTTGAATTTTTTAAAACATCTACGCTTTTCATTAATTTTCTCTCTTATCTCTCTATTCAGCCAAAAAGGTTTTTCTGCTTCGCCAACCCTAAATGGGGTTTATCTTTAACAACATACTGACTGAAATATTCATGTACAAATTTTGTTTTAAAATGTTTTCCCTACAACTGAATAAAACAGTTTTGGTCTTAACTCTTTATCCCAGTCAGTTGTACTAAGCATGTCTGGAAATTTGGTAAAATTGCCATTTCGGAAATCTATGATCTTTTCCTTATTAAACTTGCAATTTGGGCCCAGATATCACATCATATTAAATCTAATTATATTACGGCTTACCTAGATCCTTAAATTCTCCTCAACTTCTACTTCATCCACATACTTTTTCATCATAAGTTAAATATTAAGTCTAAATAGTGCATCGTATCTGTGGGTCTTGGACGCATCGGGTAAAAAGTTATCTAGTATACCATTTATAAATACTGAACTACTATAGTCCATATTAGGCAAGGAATCCCAATGAATGCAGGAAAATTAAAATCACCCATTATGACTATACTTTTTTCATACTGTGGCATGCTGTCTCAATTTCTTTCGAATTTCAGCATCTAATTCTGGACTCTGGCCAGGAGGTCTAGGTAAAATGCCGCCCAATTCTATATATTTATTGTATATAAAGGTATCTTTAACCACACTGGATTCATATCATGATAATTTTATAAAGTCAGTCATTAGCACAGTTGAATACTTGCTTTTAACATAAAGGCACAATAGCCATCCCCTCCCAACCTTCTTTCTCTACCGCTGGTATAAATAAAGTGAATATCCCTCTATTTCTATATTCCTGAAAGGAGTCCTCCCATATAATTCTTCATTAACTCATGCTGCAGTTATGCAAATAATGTCTAGATTCTCATTTATGGTATAAACTATCAGCTCATCTTTTTTATTTCTAAGGCTATGCGCATTGTGTAAAAACATTTGATACTCGAAATGCTGTTATTTTATTGCTAGTCATCATTATTTAAACCTGTTAACTACATTAGTTTTATTTATCTCCCCAATATTACAGTTACCATTGCTATTATTTTTATCCAGATTTGGCCCACCACCCCCAACTTTACAGTTTTTGCTAACAAGGTCTCAAACTGGTACTGAAAAGCTCAAAACCTTTACGACTCAAGTGAACTCCATTGCTTGCAAAAAGATCTTTATCCAGAATTTCTCCACAAATCCACAAACCTAATATTTTCTGACAAAAAATAATTTCCTAACCCTTTCATTACACCTAAAGCCCTACTCCCCATTCCTGACCTGCACCTAACCTACGTAAAATCCCAGAAATCATGCACTTCTTCCACTAGCTTTCATTTTCTGAATCAATCTCCTATAATCTGCTATTATTCTTCTGACCTTCTATGCCCTATATCATTTGTACCCACATGCACAATCACCTCTGAATCAACATTTGTAGAATCAATCTCTATCTATCCTATTCACGATATCACTCACTCTGGCATCTTGAATAACATACTCTCAATCGTTTCTCTTTTTATTCTTAGTTTGAAAAGTCCTATCTAGGTATCGTAATCATAGAGTCTCCAATTAGCAATTTATCAGTCTTTCCCCTTCAGAAAACTCAACATTAACATTTGGCTCTCTCTGATCCCTCCCCATCTGGAAGAACAGTCGAACCTGTTACTGCAGTCCACAGGCTGACTGACTTTCGAGATCCTCATGTCTTTAAATTATATTTCTAGTTTCCTACAACTCTAATCTTTTATCTGCAGACCTTATTATAACAATACTTTTATCCTTTTCCCCTCTCATCTCCTGCCTAGGTGAATCCTATTTCCTGTCTAGCCCTATAATCCGCTCCTCTATTGCCCTCGACATTCCCTACTAACTTTTTCTACCACTTCCCCCCTTCCTGAAACAGAACTTTTCAGGGATTTAAACTCCTTCCATTCACATTTTTCATTCTCTTTTGGAAATCTCCTCGATTAACGAAGGTGTTTTTGTAACTCAAATTCACAAGCAGGCACTATTCAACATATTCACTCTTACAGTCCGCCACGATATCACACAGAGCATCAACATTTAATTATTATTCAACTTATCAAACCTGTAACTATTATTTATCAACTACAGTTTAATATCACTAAAGCCTAAAAAGAAATCATCTACTGCCTTTAAAATAAGTAAAAATTTAAACAAGCCCAAATTTAGCTTAGCCTAACCAGGGATATCTCAAAACAAGTTTGAATATAGAATAGCCTAGGCCCTAGGCTAAGGCTATATAAAAATTATAAAGTAGGCCTAACTTAGGCTATGGCAAACTAAATTTAAATTAAATTATCACCAAATTAATATAACAATTGTTAAAGACTGTAGTTAAATACAGAAAAACTATTTAATAATTCAAATAAACCTGCAACACAGTAGGCTATACAGGAAATCTCTTAACTACTCTAGCCTAGGGTTAACCTATCAACCACTAACTGAGTCCAATACTCAACTAAATTAAATTAATAACAGAAATAATCACAATAATAAGTACACAAATTTCTAAAATCCACAGTTAAATAGACAACACTAATTTGTTAGCTAAATTCACTTGCAATTACACAGATTATAGTAGTAAAATGGGGAGCAAAAATAAAAACACCTTCACTCAATGGCCACTAAACTAAGAACTTTTGAGAAGAGAGTGTGTGACCAGTTTTTCCATATTATTTCCTCAGGGACTTTCTTTCTCCAATTCTGACCCCCACATTTAAATCTATGCTCATTCTTTAATTGTAATCTGCTGGTAAATTCTGAAATGTACTTTCTTATATTTTCTATGGTATTACATTTACAAGTTTTTGTTGTAGTTTTTTTTCCTTATTGTCAAGTAGAGACTTTATTTCACTGGGTTTATAGGCATATATATATATATATATATATATATATATATATATATATATATATATATATATTTTATTTATATATATATATATATATATATATATATATATATATATATATATATATATATATTATATATATATATATATAGCGTCGGGCGGGGTGAACTCGGACCAACCTTAGGCATCAACTTCGTCTCCCCACTTTCCCCTAATCCACTTTTTGGAATTTTTTTTTTTTGTAATATCATTTCAGTATAGTCGGTCATAAGCACACAAAAATAATAATATGTAATTCTAATAATAAAAGTTTTATTTAAAGTTTGAATAACGCTGCAGTCAGCTGAACCGTGGAGGGGTGAAGCGACCACATTGGGGTGACTCGGACCATCTGTTTAAATTCGTCTTTTACATATAAATTCGATTTTATATTTTAAATTTTAACTTAATATATATAATAATTATTTATCATATTAAATTCGTAATAAGTAATTAAAATGTTAATAATGATAAATAAAATAAGAATAAAATAAGGTGGTCCGATTCACCCCTCTTCCGGGACAAATTTTTGACAACTTTTTATTGATTTGTTTTTTTTATTAAATTTCATTATTTTTAAAATTTTCACTTAATATAAGTAACTTTTTATTATATTTAAATAATTATATACTAACGTAATAAAATAATACGTAAAATACGAAAACAATGGTGGTCCGAGTCACCTCTCCATCTATTTTTACGGCGGGGTGAATCGTAACCAAGTTAGGCCCCGTTTTTTTTTGCCAACAATACTGTTTTGGATCAA
>JABUQX010096908.1:40000-44581 GCA_015478945.1 Trachelipus rathkii
ACATCACTTTGTTGACTTTAATTAGTCATATAAGTAATAAACAGTAGAAGTAAGAAATGGTATTAATAAGCAACAATAAACAAAGAATTTAACTTGCTTGTTCTTCACATTCAATGTATCAAAGTGTTATAAAGGATTCTCCATACATTTTATTAAAGCCCTTGATTGATTTTTTTTCTTTTTATTTAAAGCTACCTAGCTTTGTTGGGAAGATATATATATGCTGGTATTTTGGTTGAAAGAGTCTGTTGAGCGACTGAGGGACTGATTGGTGAAGAATACGGTGCCTTTAGAAGTGGTAGAGGATTTGTAGATCAAATCTTCACATTGAAACAAATGAGAGAAAAACAATAAATTGTTTTTTATGGACTTGCAACAGGATTAATTTATAAGCTCCATGGCAGGTGTTGGTAGTAGGCTTTTTAATGAAATCAAAAGTATGTATGTCAATAGTGAAGCGTGTATAAGAATAAATGGAATTGAGACAGAACAATTTAATACTATTAGTGGAGTGAGTTAGGGACGTTTCCTTGGCTATTTAATTTGTATATGGATGGGTGATGAAAGATTAGAGGTGAGGGTGGTAGTGGAAGGTGTTAGACTGATGGAAAATGGAAGAGAGTGTAGAGTACTCTGCTTGTTGTATGCTGATGATTTGGTTTTGTGTGATGAGTGTGAAGAAAGCTTGGGAGCATTGAGAGATGGGTTTGGCAGGGTGTGTAAAAGGAGGGGTTTGAAAGTAGCGTAAATGTAGATAATAGTTAAGTGATGGTAGTGAGGTAGAGTCAACAGTGTGAAATTATTTTGGATGGTGGGCAATTGGAACAAGTATCCGAGTTTAGATATTTAGGCTATATGCTGAATGAAAAGGAATACGGTTGATGCTGAGTGTAGTAGGAAAGTTGTGAATGGCAGCAAGGTGCCTGGTGCAATTACATCCTTGGTGAATACAAAGGACTAAATCTGGAATGCGCTAGGGTTTTACATGAGGGTATGTTATTACTGGTGTTAATGTAAAGTAGTGAAACTATGATGTATAATAAAAGAGATAGATCTAAGGTACAATCTGTTCAGATGGACAATCTTAGGGGCATGTTAGATGTGAGAAGAATTGATAAAATGAGGATTGAACATATTAGGGAGTTATGAGGTGTGAAGAAGGGTGTAAATAAGAGCATAAACGAGTATATATATTAAGATGGTTTGGTCATATGGAAAAGATGGATGATAGTCAGTTGTTAAGTAGATGTATAGTGGTGAATATGCTATGAATTAACTGGCTTGGGAGACTGAAGAAAAAGTGGATTGAGTCAGTAAAGGAATAGAACATAAGAATTAAAGAGACAGTAATAAGCCACATGAGGATATCAAGACTGTCTCAGTCAAGCTAAATATTTATCAAACACATGCCCATGCACTACTTACATGGCACCATAAGGCTTGTCAATATCCTAAACAAATGCTGACATAATATATATACCCCACTACTACCAAAAGCAAACACTGCTAAGGTACATGCTAACCACACTGCAAGCTTTAATAAGTTGTCATATCGGTAGTTACAACATGCAGTTTTACTTTTAACTAACTAAAAACTCTGTGAGGGAGGGAAAGTATGAGGCGTAAAAGAGTGCTCCATGACAGAAAATAACTACTCAGGTAGAAAATAGCATTCAGAGAAGAGATTTAGATAGATCAATTTCAGTTAGAAAATAGCATTCAGAAGAGATTTAGATAGATCAATTTCAGTTTAGATGCATGAAAGATAGACAGACAAACTTCATTGGTTATCAAACCACTTTGTGGGATCTAGATGTCCTCTTTAATTTTGATTTTTTTTTTTTTTTTTTTTTTTTTTTCTCAGGATTAATTTAAGAGACTGCTGGATTTGAGGAATAAATGAAAGACCATTTTCTGTTTTAACATAATTTGAAAAAAACAATTAGAAAACAATTTTCTCTTTTTTTTTTTTATTTATTAAATAAAAAAAAAAAAAAAAAATATTTCTTTTGATTAGAAAATAATTCTAAACTATGTTTTCTTTTTTAAAAAAATATTTCTTTGCAAAACAACTCTATATTCAAATAATGTGTTACCAAAGACACACAAGAATAACTATATTTAAATAATTTATTACCAAAGGACATACATAAGAATAACTTTATATTTAAATAATATATTACCAAAGGAAATATACAATCCCACCCTTTTTTTTGTTTGTTTTATTTCTATAGCTATGAAAGAATGTCATTTAACCAAAATTAATTATTATTAGTATATCCTTTGCCACTTACATGTATTAATACTGGCAATTCTGGTAGAAAAACTTTCCAATTCTATCCCTTTTTTTATAAACACAGAAAGCCTATGAAAGAAAACGATACACTTTCCACACCAATGATTTATTAAAATGTTGACAAATTAAAAGGAAATTTTATTTTAATTTTTACTTCAAAAATAGTAAAGAACAAATATATATATTCTCCAACTGAAAAGACTAATATTTTCCGCTTCCTGTTCGCTTGTGAATTTTATTTAGTACTTTTTCCTAAAATATAAGATTGAAATTAAATTATATTGACAAATTTGTTTTTTTAAAGTAGTATTAATACAATACAAAATATAGACCAAGCATGCAGTGAATGGAAAGAGAATGTTTCACTTTTGGCCTTATTACCTTGTTTTTATTAGCCAATAGTTTTACTCTTCAGAACTCGGTTTCTATTTCATCCTTATTTATGGTTTATCCTTTTTTTCTTTTTTCATTTTATTTATTTTTCTTCAATCAATCCTCCAATCTACATATGTCTTTATTTATTTTAACCTCAATATAAGAATATTAGAAATCTGTGGACATATAACTCTTGATAATAGGTAAAACAAAACAATTGATATAAAATGAAATAAAAGACCCTAATACTCTCCCTCACATCGCCTTGATTTGGCTTAGTTAAAATATACTATGTGATGCCCAAACCATCCATATACCTATCCAATCCTTTCCGCATACTAGGATACAAACCCACGCCTTACGGTGGCAAGCATTCCGACCCAGACGCGCTGAAGCAGGGCTTGCTATCGGGCCTAAATATTCCTGCACCTTGCACTTGGTTAGAAACCATACAAATACTTTCCCTGACCAATTACCTCAGGATTAGAGGCTATGCTGTCTGTGTAATTGGTTTACGTTTGATTTATCAATATTTTAGTATGATATATATATATATCATATTATATTATTATTATATATATATATATTTATCTGACAAATTTCCTCAATATATAGAGTATTATATAATAAATATATATATATATATATATATATATATATATATATATATATATTATATATATATATATATATATATATTAATATTAAGTGATGCACGCGATACCATGGTATCAGGTGTATCGGTCGATTTTGAGGTATCGGTATCGGTATCAGGAATTTTAAGAGGAGTAGTATCAGTATCTGGTAAATTTTTGGTCGTACCTAACGATACCCAGTGGCGTAACTAAGGTCAGTTGCGCCCCCCCCGCGACTTATTTTGTGCACCCCCCGCGACTTATTTTGTGCGCCCCCCCGCGACTTATTTTGTCGCCCCCTTTAGTCATGGGTACGGGTGGATAGAGTTTTTGGAACTTGAATGACAAAAAAAAGTTTTCTTGTTCATAATCAAAGAAAAATCACATTAGCATTACAAAAGAACCAGAGTGTATTACAATGAAAAAAGGGTTTTATATATATAAAAGAGTTGTTTATTTTAAAAGACGTATCACATTAAGGTTGTTGGTAAAGTAAAGCAAAAACTTTACTAATAAAAAATACAACATTTGTCATTACTTTTTACCTTTGACATTATTAGTCTTCTAAATGCTCATTAATCCCCTTCGTTCTTTTGCCTCAACAAATGTTCGCCACTAATTTCTCCAAGTCCAGTGCGCGAGCCCGATCGTACTCCTATGCTTTTTAAACAGCCAATTCACTTAACCTTACGGTTGTCATGGTACTTTTTTAATATTTATTCATTGTTTTTATTTTGAAAAGAATCTCTCAGTCAGATGATGAGTTACTGTGGAGTGTCAGAAACATTTATAAAAGCTGCACCTTCTGGAATACTACAAGACAAAATATTTTCATTCAACAAATATCCTGCCACTGGTTTTTTTTTTTTCTTTTTTCCTTTCTTTTTTCACTTGCCCACAACATTTCTGAGGCAGATAATTTCCGTAACTAAAGAACCTGTCCGTCGGCTTCATATTTTTGTAAAACTTGTTCAGCAGACTCCATGAGCTCTTAGCTGTTTTTTGTTCTGCAATTGGCTGTATGGCTCAAAAAAGCAAAGACATCTGTTTTTCCAACCTTCCTCATTATCTGAATACCTCCGATTCAAACATGCGCCTATTAGTATATCAATGTCTCTGTAAAAAAAAACCTCACCTCTGAAATTGTGCAAAGGATCAATGAAGTCAACATCTTTAGAAAGCTCATCAAAGAAGCTTGTCACTTTGCTTTTGAGTTTAGTAGGCAATGGTCTCACTTTGCCAGCTTCTTGCAATTTCCTGGGCCTCTTCCACTAG
>JABUQX010096909.1:0-23989 GCA_015478945.1 Trachelipus rathkii
AGTAGAAGGAAACTGTGATTTGAATTTCTGTTCGGTGATTTGATGGGGTGTTCGCATCACATTTGAAGGGTAATTCCATGGTTTGCTGTGCTGTTGTTCGTTATGCCATCCAGTGCACGGTCCACTCCAGATGGTCACCATGTTGAAGGGGGTAAGTGAGTTGTCTTGAGAACCACTTTCAATAGAGGAATGTTTGATGTTGAAGAGTTGAAGCGTTGTCATGATAAAGTGGCGTTTCTTCCCGGAGGCTGCTTAGGTTTCATCAGTGGGGCTAGCAGCCTCCTGCCCCAAACGCCACAATATATATATATATATATATATATATATATATATATATATATATATATATATATATATATATATATATATATATATATATATTTCTTTTAAAAATATATATATATATATATATATATATATAATATAATATATATAATAATATATTATATATATATTATATATATATAATATATATAGACTTTCTTGGCTTTGAAAATATATTTTTGTTAGGCAACAGCCAAAGTTTGTTTTGAAAAAATAAAACGAGGACACAGAGGAAAATGGGTCAACGAGGCTAAGTTTAAATTCATGCCAGTGAGCGAGTTTTGTAGAAAGTGCTACGTAAATAATTTATACTAATTTAAAGTCCTACATCTTCTGAAGAAATTATAAGAGTAACGTAAAATATATTTATTAATTTTAAACAATAGTTTCTAGTTCGGGTCTTAATGAAGGTCTCATCATTAATATTATTACGTTCCCAAAACGTAAATTAGGCCAGGATCTATCTATCTGCTATTTTATTCTTACCTACCTCTAACTCTATCTCCCTAAGCCTAGTTTTAGCTTTGGGCCATTCTCTTTACCTTGTAGAAATTTATTAACACCTTAAGCTAGAAATTATCCTAACAACTACTTGTACATTTCACCTCTCCAAGTTTTATTTCTTGGAAATTATTACTTAAAACTATTATCTTATATATATGTGGTGAGTTTTTTCTTTATTTTGCTAATTTTAAGCTAATAGGCTAGATTTAATATAATTTTTAATAGGCGATCCATCGATATTATAAATATTTTACCCCTGTATTAAACCTTACTATTTTGCTATTAACTATTTTAGATTAAACTAGGGTTTTTTAAAATGTTTACAAAAATTTAATATTTCTTGTCCATCTATTTTACACTATGGTTTAGAGACTTTCTTGGCTTTGAAAATATATTTTTGTTTGGCAACAACGAAAGTTTGTTTTGAAAAATTAAAACGAGGCACTTAGAGAAAAAAGTTAATTGAGCCAACAGTGAATTGATAAAGCTGGGAGTTTTTATGCAGCATTATGCTATTAAACTATATATTAAACTTCGTAAAGTATTTCACTTATATTATTTAACATTAGTTCTAGTTTAGGTCAAAGTATTAATTGCCTTTTTATTGATAGAGGAATTGTTCTGAGAAAACTTGAGTTGAGGTATCTATTCCAAGCTGGTCCTAACTCTTTATATCCTGATTTAGCAGAACTAGTTGTTAGGTAGGTTATATTCTATCTATTCTGTTTAATTCTAACACACCTCTTGCCTTCAAATCCTTATACTTTACTTTAAGTTTTAGAACAGCACTCAAAGGACGGCATTCTATATGCAGGCCAAAGCTAGGAACTAGCAACTACCTTTATTTTACTAAAATTAAGCCTTCAAAAAAAAGGCATCCATCCAAGTTTAAATTCTTGGAAATAATTGTATTAAAGCTATTTTGAATTAATTTAATGGTGAGTTATATTTGTTTTTTGTTGAAATTTATGAAATTATTAGGCTAGACTTCCTCATGTTTGGATAGAGCAGTTCACTCAACTGCTGTTATTGCACATTAGAAATATTCTGCCTAGAATATTTCTTTTAATATGTGGTGAGTTTTTTCTTTATTTTGCTAATTTTAAGCTAATAGGCTAGATTTAATATAATTTTTAATAGGCGATCCCTCATTACAGGAGTGAGCAGTTCACTCAACTCTCTAATTGCACATTAGAAAGTTCTGCCAAGAATATTTCTATAAATATATATATATATATATATATATATATATATATATATATATATAATATATATATATATATATATAGTATATGTATAACATTATATATATACCTTCATAAATACCTCTTTAATAATTCTTTCTTCATATAATTATGCATTCATATATTTTTTCTGTGAATGTCACTCCTAAGATCATCAATGTCGGTTTCTGAGTAAGTAGAGTTATGAAGGTTGCAAGTAAGTCACGGCTTCATACAACACCATATATTTGTAAGAGAAAACAATTCCAAAAGTTGTGGCTAATGCTGAGCCTATAGCCGAGACTCCAAGATCCTACAAAAATAATACAATAATAATTAGGTCTTGGGAGGATAAATAATACTAACAATAATAAAAAATAAAGAAAATAATACATAATAATTATTTACATCGTCATAAACTATGTAGGCTAAGCAATGTTGGAGGCCCGTGGAATGATCAGCCGGAGCCTATTAGTGAAGGCCTACGATGGATTCTACAAGTTTTATTTAAAGAAAAAATTTTGAGCGTAGGTCTCCTACTGAGGCAGCATTATATAATATAATAAAAATCCAGTTCATACCTAATCTGGATTTTTCTATCCAAAAAGAAGCTAGCTAAAAAGTTTAAAAAGTAATAATAAACACATATAAAATATTCACTTTCCTTGATCACTATCGTTCCACGGGGCCTACATAGTATAATCAATTTATAAAGATATATTTATAATTTAAAACTTTTAACATTATTTTCATCGCTTCACTAAACTACCACAATAGACTGGTAATAATGTTTTACCATAAAATGTTTATTCAGCGCCCTGAATAACAAAAAATGATAAAAAATAGCAGAGACGATATCAGCGGCGTGCGTTACAAAAGCTGTTGCTATGCATCATAATTAAACAAAAGAATGCCGACAACCGCACTCTTCGTTCGTTTGAAATTACGCTGCAATACTGTAAATTACCTTGCAAATACCTGCCGTTTGATTACTTTCACAGTAGCGTAAGGCTATATACCCCCTTGCAGTGCCAAAGGCACGATAACTTAATCGAGGTAGCGCGCTGGCCATCGTATATGCCTACCTCTGCTCGATAGTCTAGTAGGAGCTGGGATGGAGTCTGGACAGGATTCCCAGATTGAGAGCGGGTGATCGGGCGAGTCGGAACGTCTGCTTGGGTAGCCTGAGGTGGAGCTGGAGGTGAAAAATCCTGAGCCGGAGTGGAGGGAGGCAAGAATGACGATGACCGTGCGGGTGGAGTCTGAGCCGGTCGTATTGGTGCTGTTGGCTGAGGAGAAGGAGGAGGAGGATAAGGAAGAGGATCAGGAAAAGGGAGAGGAGGAGGAGGAGGAGAAGGAGGAGGAAGAGATGCAGGAGGAGAAATAGGAACGTTAAAAGAACAAGTTGAAGGAGGAGAAATTGAAACAAAAGGTAAAGCGTCAGGGTCGAGAACAGGAAGAGGATTCGCCTCGAAGAAAGCAGGCTTAAGGCGGTCGATTGAAACGACTTCTGTGCGTGTGGGACGCTGTATCGTGAAGAATTTCTCCTTCCTAAGTATCACTGGAAAAGGTCCATCGTACTTAGGTTGGAGAGCGGTGCGGTGGGAGTCATGTCGAACAAAGACACGAGTGCAGGAAGAAAGGTCCTTAGGGATATAGGAATGCACCTTGTGTGGACGAGAAGGAGTCGGTCTCCACGACGAAGCACAGCGCCTCAAGCGGGTAAGATAAGCAAGCGGGTCGGCTGTAGAAGGAGGAGAGGACTGTGAGAAGAAGTCACCGGGAAGACGAAGAGAGGAGAACCATGCACTAAATCAGCAGCCGAACAGTGCAGATCTTCTTTAACAGCCGAACGAATGCAAGCATTATGAAAGGGAGAGCGTCAGTCCAAATTTTCCGGATTGGGCTGAGCTAGAAGAGAAGCCTTTAGCTGACGTTGAAAAGTTCAACAATGCCGTTCGCTTTTGGATTAAAAGAGTCGTGTGAATCTTCTCGGAGCCAAGAAGATTCATCAAATCTCTCCAAAAGAAGGATTCAAAAGGGTCTACCCTGGTCCGTTGTGACAGAAAGCGGCACACCAAAGCGCGAATCCAATGAGCCAAGAAAGCTTTAGCTATGGATTCCGGCGTTGGCGACAGAAAGAGGGATAGCCTCGGTCCAAACGTGTGAACGATTCTATACCGTAAGAAGTATTTCTTACCGCGCGGAGGGAGGCAGAGGTCCAACAATGTCGATGTGAAAGTTCAAATCGAGCACCAGGGGGTAAGAAGTGCCTAGCGGGGACTTGGTGTGACGGTGGATCTTAGAACGCTGGCAGGGAAGGCAAGTGCGACACCAAGTTGCTACATTGGCATTCAGATCAGCCACACAAATCGGGCAGCAACCAGTTTGCGTGAAACCTCAATGCCAGGGTGGGAAGCGAGTGACAGATTAGGAAGACAGCCTACGGAAACGATCAGGTACGGAAAAGGACGAGGAGATCCTGAAGCCATCGCACAGAAGTCTCTCTCTATCCCAGGGAGTTGGAGCCACTCCAGCTTGAGAAGAAGAGTCTTGTGGAAGCGCAGGTTCCTCAGTAGTCTGGGCACGTTGCCATAGCTTCGTAGTCGATGTTGGGTAAAGCTGAAATCGCGTCGATTTCAATGGGGGAGAGAGCGTCAGCAGTGAAGTTGTCGACACCTGAAATATGTCTGACATCAGTGGTGAGCTGTGAGACATACTCAAGGTGACGAGCTTCTCGAGGAGAGTGCCGTTCGTTTTCTGGAGACCATAGCGAAGGTAAGTGTTTGTGATCAGTGATATTGTGGAACTCAACGACCCTCAGAAAGTAGCGAAGATGACGGACTGACGAGATACATCGCAGTAACTCCCTCCGAAAGCCAACTGTACGAGTCTCAGGAGGTGCAACTTGCGAGAGAAAAGGCGAGAGGAGAAACCACACTCCGTTCAGGTGCTGCTGGAGAACACTCCGACAGCAAAATCGGAGGCATCTACTGAACTCTGGTCAGAGCTGAGTCCTGGGGTGGATAAGAGTGTGGCAGAAGCGAGTGCTTCTTTGGAAGCTTCAAAAGCAGCCGTAGCTTCGTCAGACCAGTTCACCCTTCGTAGAACTGCCTCGGTGCTTGGGGCGGATTAGAGCGGTGAGGGGTCGAAGAATATCAGAGCCCGATTTGAGAAAACGATGATAGAAGTTAAGCATGCCGAGGTACTGATGAAGCTGCTCTGAGTAAGAGGCCTAGGGAAGGTGCGATGGCCTCACGCGCTTCTGCAAAGGACAAAATGCATCCGCTGAAACGTGTGTCCTAAGAAAGGTAAAGAGAAGGAACCAAAAACACCACTTTGCACGGTTGAGACGCATGCACACTCCGTCCAACCTGCAAAAACGGCACGTAGATGTTGCTCATGCTCGCAGGAGAAAGAGGAAGCTAATGAAGGGGTCATCGGAGATAAGCAAACAGCGAAGGGAGACCTCTAAAGAAACGTCATCCATGAACTTTGGAAAGTCTGCGCTGCATTCCTGAGACCGAAAGGCATGCGAGTAATACTCAAAGAGGCCAAAAGGTGTAATGATTGCCGTCTTCGGTATGTCCTCTACTGCGACTGGGATCTGTGGTAGCGCCCTGACAAGAATCCAAATGTGAAAGATGGTCTTACCGGCCAGATCGAGGTGAAAGACTGGATGTGCGGGACCGGGTAGCGATTGGTATTGTGCAAGCGTTCAGAGCCCTAAAAATCTCCCTCAGCCTCGCAATCAGAAAGCACCTTAGGACCAATAGGGAAGGGGGGAGGACCATGAAGCTTTTGGAAGGGCGGACCGATACCAAGTTCGAGCATGTGCTCAAACTCAGCCTTGGCTGCCTTGAACTTATCAGGAGGCAGACGCCGAGCACGAGCGAAGGTGGGAGAGCCCTTAGTCTCTATATGATGGCACACAGAATGTTGAACAGGAGAGGAAGAAGAACAGGGGTTCAACAGCGCCGGAAAATCCTTCTGCAGGATGGTGAAGAAGGGGGAGGTACCAGAAGAAGGAGCAACAGCAGAGATGCCTTTAAGAGCAGAAGAAACTACGGTACCTGCAGAAGACAGAGACGTACAACCGTCAACCAATCTCCTGTTTCTTAGATCGACCATAAGGTCGAAATGTGACAGAAAATCAGCTCCCAAAATGGGTTGGGTCACATCAGCAACCACGAATACCCAGGGGAATTGACGCGAAGAGAGAGGTCTAAGGCGCACAAAACGCTCACATAGACAGGGATGTACTAACATTGCAGCGTAAAGAGACCGGTCAGGAAGAGGGACAGCGGACTTTTGGGTAGTATCTCGAGGAAGAAGCGAATACGACGCACCGGTGTCGATCAGGAAGAACAGGTTTGTAGACCTGTCGAAAAGACGAAGGACATCCTGAGACGAAGAAGGCGGAGAGGAAGAACAAACGGATGGGTGGCCAGCTGGATCCACCGCCTTTATGAACCGCTGGCTAGGGGGTTTCCCGACAAAGTGCAGGGTTGGGAGCACTTAGTCGCCTTCAGGCCATACCGATGGTGGTAAAAACAATATCCGTTAGGATATTGCGTAGGGCCTGGGGTGGAGAACGGTCAGAGGAGTGGGTGCGGGAAGGTAATCCTTTGGGGACCGTAGCATAGCGGAGATGTCCTTCAGCACCGCCTTGACATCAGCCATGCCTTGTTCCAGGGATGTAAGATGGGCCTCAACTCTAGAAAACGGAGAGGAACATGGATCGTTAGAGGCGTTGTAAATAGAGCAGGGATACGAAGGATGGGATGGGTACGCCGGGTAATAAGAAGCAGCGGAAGAGGGGACTGAAGAGACTGCAGAGGTGGGAGGAGAATCTGTTCCAACCATGACGTGAGCAGTTGAAGAAGTAAGAGAAAAAGAAATTGTGAAGGAGGAAGATAGAGGAAATGAAAAATGAAGAATAGAAATACAACAGCACTATACAAAAAGTAAAAAAAAAAAAAATAATAATGTAAAAGATGGCAGTGCAAAAATGTAATAATAACTATCTTGTCTCCGGTTGGAAAACTATTCTGTTTCCGGTTTGAAAACTATTCTGTTTCCGGTTTGAAAACTATTCTGTTTCCTGCTTGAAAATTATTCTGTTTTCGGCATGAACTAATCTGTTTCCGGTGTGAAAAAAACTGCAAATAGTGATAAGAGTAACAAAAATAAAATAAAATATCAAAACAAACAATATAAAATAAAGAAAAAATTTGAGAGTAAAAAGTTAATAATAATAATAATAATAATAATAATAATAATAATAATAATAATAATAATAATAATAATAATAATAATAATAATAATAATAATAATAATAATAATAATAATAATAATAATATAATAATAATAATAATAATAATAATTCCGCTATAGCAGTATCGGCGAAAAATTGATCGTCTTGGAAGATCTGGCGTGGAACTTGAGGTCTGAAAATCTCACTAATACTTGAAGAATGGGTATCCTGGGCCTACTACGGTAAGCCTCTTGTCACTCCTAAGATCATCAATGTTGATTTCTGGGTAGGTAGAGTTATGAAGGTTGCAAGTAAGTCACGGCTTCATACAACATCATATATTTGTAAGAGAAAACAATTTCAAAAGTTGTGGCTAATGCTGAGCCTATAGCCGAGACCCCAAGATCCTACAAAAATAATACAATAATAATTAGGACTTGGGAGGCTAAATAATACTAACAATAATAAAAAATAAGAAAATAATACATAATAATTATTTACATCGTCATAAACTATGTAGGCTAAGCAATGTTGGAGGCCCGTGGAATGATCAGCCGGAGCCTATTAGTGAAGGCCTACGATGGATTCTACAAGTTTTATTTAAAGAAAAAATTTTGAGCGTAGGTCTCCTACTGAGGCAGCATTATATAATATTATAAAAAACCAACTCATACCTAATCTGGATTTTTCTATCCAAAAAGAAGCTAGCTAAAAAGTTTAAAAAGTAATAATAAACACATAAAATATTCACTTTCACTGATCACTATCGTTCCACGGGGCCTACATAGTATAATCAATTTATAAAGATATATTTATAATTTAAAACTTTTAACATTATTTTCATCGCTTCACTAACTTACCACATAGACTGGTAATAAATGTTTTACCATAAAAATGGTAAATTCAGCGTCTGAATAACATAAAATTGATAAAAAATAGCAGAGACGATATCAGCGGCGTGAGTTACAAAAGCTGTTGCTATGCATCATAATTAAACAAAAGAATGCCGACAACCGCACTCTTCGTTCGTTTGAAATTACTCTGCAATACTGTAAATTACCTTGCAAATACCTGCCGTTTGATTACTTTCACAGTAGCGTAAGGCTATAATATATATATATATATATATATATATATATATATATATATATATATAATATATATATATAAATATATATATATATATATATATATATATATATATATATATATATATATATATATATATATATATATATATATAATATATATATATATTATTTTTATTTTTTATTTATATATATTATATATATTATATGTTAGAATATAGAAATATTATATATATATATATTATATATTATATATTATAATAATATATATATATTATATATATATATATATATATTATATATATATATATATATATATATATATATATATTATATATATGAAATAATTAGAATTTCGTCCGAGTTTTGATGCACACCTATGAAATGTAGTGCGTGGAATGCAAAAATGCTAGTTTGAAAACAATAAAATAAAGTCGGGTGGTGTCAATCACTCAATATTGAATAATTAAAAAAAAACTACTTTAAAAACTGAATTTCCTTTGCTGTGGAGCTAAAGGATGTTAAGACGAATATTTGGTGCTAGTCTCATGCAATTCTTATTAACAGAAGCAAAGTTATAACAATTTTAAGTTTTTTAAAAAGTCATACTAAAAATACGGTATGTGAATATTTTGGAAGTGTTGAATTCCGAGATATTTTTTCGGAGGAAATTCAATCAATATTTTATTGCAAATTTAAGAAAATTGATTCTCTGAGTTATTGAAGATAAAATATAAATTATATACACTAATATATATTTTATAAAAGATATTTGGATGGTCTTCACTAATATCATTAAACTTTTCCAATGCAAGGCTAGTTAACCGTTCGTTTGATAATACATTTATTTAATTGCAAACCATGTTTACTGGCTACGTTTTGACGAATTTAAATAGAATGAAAACTCGCGCAGCAAATTTTGATAATGAGATAATTGCAGTTGATTAAATTTTATTTTACAATTTTTTCTAATTCGAATGATTTCCAATCTGAGCATATTATTATTATTATTATTATTATTATTATTATTATTATTATTATTATTATTATTATTATTATTATTATTATTATTATTATTATTATTATTATTATTATTATTATTATTATTATTATTATTATTATTATTATTATATTATTAATTATTATTATTATTATTATTATCATTATTTTAACAGGAGCACCTCCTCGGCCAACGTATAAACCACCAATCAAGGATATTACTAATGTTCTAGTAAACTAAAATTTTTTAAAAAAATACGGTTAATAATTTTTAGATCACGCATTTTTGTTATAAATATTATAAATTAATTTATTAAAGTTTATAACTTTATTTTTAAATAGTTGCTAGGGTAAAGATGCGTAGCTAATAGGTATCCAAAAAGCGACCAATATAATCGATTTATAATTTTCAGCCGAAGTATCGGTATTTTATCCTAGTAAACATCGAATCACGAAATTATTTTACTTCAAGAAATTTAAGCATTTTCTTTTTTCCATAAAATAATATTTAAGCAAAATGTGTATATTTTTTCCGGCGCGTTTGGATGATGGGAACATTTTGTCTGACTCAGTAGGAGGAGGGAAGTCAGATGACATAGCAAGAGAAGTAAGCCTATTATAGGGAAGAACAATTTTTCATGAAAATACTAATGGGTATTTTTTACTTTTCAATTAGATATTTATCAAGTTATGAAAGTATCCTATATAATACAGACAATACTAGTTTTGATCACAATCTAATACTATAGTCAAAGCAAACTGGAATCGGCTATTCATAAATGCCTTACACATGACGTCATAATGCGGATTTTTTTTAACTAAATTTAGTAAACAAAAGCCTTTATTAGGACCCTATTTTGAAAGCTCCTTCGGTGTTTTTTTCGAATTCTTTTGTTAATTTGATATAAAATATAATAATTGTGTAATAATTTTGTTTGCCCAATCTAAAGTTATTAATTTTTATTAATAATTTAATACCATTATATTTTTTCGAGCCTAAAAAAGCTTCAGAATTGGGTCAGATGACGCAGCTTGTCCTATCAATGGCGAAAATATATTGAATCATCATCAAATTCAAACTTTTTTTTTTTTTAAATATGTTAAAACTGTGATTTTTATATCATTATATAATTTTTTTTGAATTTATTAAAGTTTCAAAAATATCGGCAAATTTGGTGACAATTTTCTCATGCCTAGACTTGATTCTCATAAAAACGGACCCCTTAGGCCTATTGAGCAGGGAATTTAATAATTTTTTATGTAAGAAAATAACATTTAATATGTTGCCTGTTGTTATCAATCATAAAATTTTATTAAATTCCCTGCCAAGCCACGATTTTATAGTCAGTTTTAAAAGTTAATAATTTTGAGTTACCATAAATACTTAATTAATTAATTAAATTAATTAATTAAATTTAATTAATTTATTTTGACTTCATTTAACATAAGGGATTGCTATAAAATTGCCTATAAATTTTTTTTATTTTTTTTAAAAGCGTCTGAAGGTAAATGGGCTTTGAAAATGAAATTTGGAGACTTTATAACTTTTTTCAGGTTCATTTTACATATATTTTTTTTACGATATCGTTTTTTTGGCACAGATCATTTCAAACATTTCATATAAGTTTCATGAAAATTGGCTGGCGTCGATATAATTGATATTTTCATCCATAAGCAAATGTTACAAATATGTAATTGGGAGGCCTATTATTCATATTTATCTTTTTTAAAAGCAACGTTTTTCCTCATGAAAATTAATAAATACATTATTTCTTAACGATATAGTAAAAAAATAAATAAATAAAAAATAACCCATTTCTATAACGGAGTATATATATATATATAATATAATATAAAAATATATATATATATTATATATATATATATATATATATATATATATATATATATATATATATATATATATATATATATATAATATAACATAATATACTAGACTATGTTTCAACGTACGTTTTCTTTCGCACATGTAATGTTCGTTCGTTCGTTTTTCTACTATACGCTTACTACAAGCACAATCAAGTAAGGTGGTTTTCTGGACTTTGCGTTGACTATAATATTAGACTTTGTTTTGATGTTAAGGTTAAAACTTTAATTAAATTTTAATTCAATCTGAAATTAGAAATGTTTATGTTTATTTGTGAAGATTTTCTACTTTACTCGAAGCTTTATTCCCAATGTAAAATCACCTCCACTGATAATTCAGCCATGATTACTCCAATATTTTAAAAAGTAATATATATATATATTAATATAATATAAATACATCATTGTATAAAGATATATATTTATATATATATATATATATATAATATATATATATATATATATATTTTTTAAAAAAAATATATATATATATATATATATATATATATATATATATATATATATATATATATATATATATCGCATTGAGGTTGCTTTCCGAATCTCGGATTGAGGTTTAATGTGGTGAAATGAATGAATATATATATATTAATATATATATATATATATAATATATATATATATATCTATATATATAATATATATTATATATAATAATATATATATTAATATATATATATATATATATAATAATATATATATATATATATATATATATATATATATATCCTATTCTGTTTTATGGTTTCACGCTAAAATTTCATCACTAGCGCAAATTACGCAGATGTGAGCACAAATGCAGGCTTTAAAGTGAGGGAAAATAAATTGAGTAGGAAACACAGAAGATGGAAGAGAGTTGCACAGAACAGAGGTGGCAGGAAAGAGGAAGCACCGCAGCGAAACCCTGGAGTTACCAATATCCACAAAACTCATGGCGCCAACACAGCACCCTTTGTGCTACGAGGGCGTCGTAAAGGTGGTGGTACGCGAGTGTAAGTTCCCTCTCGAGCACCTGCCGCTCCGGTACCCTATAGAAAAGAATAAAGCACCAAACCTCGCTCCGCAAAGATAGAAGGGTCAAGTGAACTGGAAAACTAGTACAGGACAATTTATAAGCCTTTTTGGCCTTGACTCGACCCTGTCCAAAAGCCTGGGGAAACCAGAGTTCCCCCCCCAGAATATGAGAGCAGTACTCCATACAAGGGCGGAGAGACCCTTGTATAGCTTGTGCAACTGTGAAGAGGAAAAAAAAGTCTCGCAGTATAAACAGAACTCCCAGTTTTCTTTGAGGCTGGCTCTAGCAACCTGTGATGTGAGGTTTCCAAGCCATTTTTTTGTTTTGTTAAGGCAAGGATTTTATATTGTCAACAGGAGAGACGAGAGAACCGTCGAAAGAGATAGGAAAAGTAGAAGGTGTTTTAGAGAGGGAGATTTGTAGATTTGGGTTTTTTAAGAATTGAATTTCACACAAGTTTGAGACGACCCCACTCGGAAATT
The DNA here is from genome assembly GCA_015478945.1 of Trachelipus rathkii. Taxonomy (NCBI): domain Eukaryota; kingdom Metazoa; phylum Arthropoda; class Malacostraca; order Isopoda; family Trachelipodidae; genus Trachelipus; species Trachelipus rathkii. Next base: position 12,801 of record JABUQX010096909.1, read on the forward strand.
CTTTCCAGTCAGCGAGAATAGAATCGAAGAGTTAAGACGAGAGCAATTCTAGAAGTAAAAGAGGGAGCAGAATTGAAAATGAGTTGAAAGAATGAAGGGTCGAGTCACGGCATATGAGTGGATAGATTAGATGTGCAGGTGAGAAGATCATTATGAAAAGTAGGAATAAAAGTAGGGAGATAAGAACAAAACCCTGAGGAACACCACTATTGACAGAAAAAAAATAAGTCGCCCCATCAACCACAGCCGATATTGAGCGACTTGAAAGAAAAGCTAGCCATAAGTAAGCAAAGAAAAAACAAAACCCAAAGGAGTAGATCATGAAGAGCAGCAACGCGTGCAAATAACCCGTATTCTTTTGGATATCTCAAACGCCACCACGCAAGTCTCGCCCGTAGTTCCTAAGAGCGGAAAACCATAAATCGGTTAAATAGGAAAGTATATCGTCAGTAGACCTTGACGCCGAAAGCCGTACTGGCGATCGGAAAGAACGAGAATGAGATTCCAGATGGTCTAAGAAATGAGAAGTTGAGAAGGTTTCAAAGATTTTAGAATACAATATAAGTGAGAGCTATTGGGCGATGTTAGAAGGATCGAGCGGCTTCCTTTTTTCGGATAAGGTTGGACATATGCGTGCTCCAAACACTGAGGGAAAGTGCTAGATATTGGAGCATAGAGAATATAGTTGATATGACGGGCTGTGTCAGCTCGCGATCCACATTTCCTCAAATCACTGGGAGAAATGGTTATCCGGGTCACCGCGCCTTTCCAATTACGTTCATAGATCTCCAGAAGCCCATGTACCCGATCAACAATGTAATCATCACTGCAAAGACATAGGAACCTGAGAGGAGAAAGGAGGAGGAGTAGGAATGCCAGAATCGTCCCAGGTTGAGTTAGAAGGAAATAGAGGGCCGAAGAGATTGGCCTTTTCAGTTGGAGAGTAGCAACAAGCCATCAGATCGAATAAGAGGAGAAAAGGCAGATTTACAGAAGTTGTTAGAATGTTTTTGGCAAGAAACCAGAAAGATTTGTCAGTAGGAGAACCTAAGGAGGTTAGCGCACTTCGTTTAATGAAAGTCCGCTTTTGCTTGTCGAAGAGTATCCCTGCAACGATTCTAGCTGAATGAAAAATTAGCAAGAGTGATGAGGAGAACAGAGAATTTCTAATCCCGATACCGCTTCTCTAGCCTGAATGAACAAGAGAACAAGCACAACGAACCATTGGATTATGTAGGAGAGAAGAATTTAGTCGAAGACGGATGAACCTGCTCATCCGTCAACGATTACAGCTACCACTTTAGTGGCAGAAGCCGAAGCGTCATCAGAATCAAAGCAGTCATTCCAGTTATAGTTAGCGTAAACGACGCAGGCCCCCAATCAGCCCGATCAAAATGGAGAAAAAACGCATAGGGCAAGATGAGGTGTTGGAGAGAAAGTATTAAATTAAGAGATATAAGGTTGTGGTCCGATACCGAAAGGAGCGAAGGTGGTGTATTTAAAGAGAGAAGAACTGTGAAACATAGGTCAAGTGTGTTCACGAATTGGTGGACGATCCGGAATGTGTGTTGATTCTTTGATTAGTTGCTCCAGATCGTTTGAGAAATGCTGAATGATTCGGCCTCCTCCCCACCTAAATCAGTGTGAGAGGACCCAACCATTCAGTGTGTGTACATTGAAATCCCCTAAATAGAGGACCTCAAGTATTTTGGATGAGAAAAATATAACAGTCTCGTGAGAGTAGTTAAGATATTCAAAGAAGGAGAGAAAATCTGTTTTGTTAGGAGAACAGTACCAGAAGCACAAGAATTATTGTAGTAAAAGGAAGAAAGATTTTGAGCCACAGAGACATCAAGTTAGGAGATTCGAGATTCACGAGACGTGTTACAGGAGTATTAATGTTTACATAGGCACACACTCCATCCTTCAGACAGAAATTTAATGAAATAAGTTATAGTTGGATAGATTAAACGAGTTAGAGGATAATTTCTCCATCTGATGTCAATCTCCGCCATGCTGCGGTCTCCAAGGGACTCTCGTTCCCACAACCGCTCCTCTTCAGGTCGCCGCTTCTTTGACTGTTCTCCCACCCCAGGCCCTCAGCAATATCCAAATGGTTATTGTTTTTACCACCACCGGTTTGGCCTGAGGGCGAATAAGTGCAATAAACCATGCACTTTTTCGGGAAACCCCTTAGCCAGCGTCCCAGAAGGCGATGATCCAGCTGCCCACCTCTCCGTGTTTTCTATCAGCCTGCTTCGTCTCAGGATGTCCTGCACCTTTTCGACAGGTCTACAAGGTGGGGGTGGTGGGGTTTGTGGGGCGGGGGGGGTGGTGGGGTGGGGGTGGGGGGGGTGTGGTTGGGGGGGTGGGGGGGTTGGGGTTGGGTGGGGACGGGGGGAGGGTTGGGTGGGTCTACAACTCTTCTACCTTATAACACCGAAGCCACGTATTCTTTGCTACCTCGAGATGCTACCCAGAAGTCCGCTGTCCCTCTTCCTGACCGAGCTCCTTACGCAGCAAATGGTAGTACCATCCCCGTCTATGGTGAGCGCTTGTGCACCTTAGATCTTTCCCTCCGCTGTCAATTCCCCTGGGTATTCGTGGTTGCTGACGTGACTCAACCCATTCTGGGGGCTGATTTCCTTTCTTATTTCGACCTTATGGTCGATCTAAGAAACAGGAGATTGGTTGATGGTTCTACGTCTCTGACTTCTGCAGGTACCGTAGTTACTTATGCTCTTAAAGGAATCTCTGCGGTTGCTCCTTCTTCTGATGCCTCCCCCTTCTTCACAATCTTGCAGAAGGATTTTCCGGCGCTGTTGAACCCCTGTTCTTCTTCCTCTCCTGTTCAACATTCTGTGCGCCACCATATAGAGACTACGGGCTCTCCCACCTTCGCTCGTGCTCGGCGTCTGCCTCCTGATAAGTTCAAGGCAGCCAAGGCGGAGTTCGAGCACATGCTCGAACTTGGTATCGTCAGCCCTTTTAAGAGTTCATGGTCCTCCCCCTCCACATGGTCCCTAAAGGTGCTTCTGATTGGAGGCCTGTGGGGGATTTTAGGGCTCTGAATGCTTGTACGATACCAGATCACTACCCGCTCCCGCACATCCAGTCTTTCACCTCTAATCTGGCTGGTAAGACCATCTTTTCAAAACTGGATCTTGTCAGAGCCTACCACCAGATCCCGGTCGCAGAAGAGGACATACCGAAGACGGCCATCATCACCCCTTTTGGCCTCTTTGAGTACACCCGCATGCCTTTCGGCCTGAGGAATGCAGCGCAAACTTTTCAACGTTTCATCGATAACATTCTTAGAGGTTTCCCCTTCGCCTTTTCTTACCTCGATGACCTTCTCATAGCTTCCTCTTCTCCTGTCGAGCATGAGCAACACCTCTGTGCCGTCTTTGCCAGGTGGATGAATGTGGCATTCGTCTCAGTCCGGTAAAGTGTGTTTTCGGTGCCTCCTCTCTTACCTTTCTAGGACATACTGTCTCCGCTGATGGTATCTGTCCTCTCGCATAGCGTGTGGAAGCCATTCGCACCTTCCCTAGGCCTAGCAATCAAAAGCAGCTTCGTCAGTACCTCGGCATGCTTAACTTCTACCATCGTTTTCTCAAATCGAGCGCTGATATTCTTCGACCCCTCACCGCTCTCATCCGCCACAAGCACCGAGGCAGTTCTACAAAGGTGGACTTCTCTGACGAAGCTACTGCTGCTTTTGAAGCTTCCAAAGAAGCACTCGCTTCTGCCACCCTCTTAGTCCACCCTCAGGACTCAGCTCCGACCAAGATGCAGGTAGATGCACTCCGATTTTGGGCTGTCGGAAGGTGTCCTCCAGACAAAGCACGTGAACGGATGGTGGTCTCCTCTCGCCTTTTCTCTCGCAAGTTGCAACTTCCTGAGACACTCGCTACAGTGCTTTTGGGAGGGAGTTACTTGCGATGTATCTCGCTGTACCTTCATCACCCATTTCCGCTACTTTCTAGCAAGGCGTTGAGTGCCATATTATCCTAATCACGAACCACTTAACCTCGCTATTGGGTCTCCAGGGAAACGAACGGCCTCTTCCTCGAGAAGCTCGTTCACCTTGAGGTAAGTCTCACAGTTCACCACTGATGTCAGACATATTTCAGGTGTTGACAACTTCACTGCTGACGCACTCTCTCCCGCATTGAATCGACGCCGATTTCAGGCCTTACCCAACTTCGACTACAAACGGCTATGGCAACGTGCCAGACACCTGAGGATCCTGCCGCTTCCACAAGATGTCTTCTCTCAAGCTGGAGTGCTCCACTCCCTGCCGGAATTAAGAGAAGAAATTCTGTGTGAATGTCTCTCAGGGATCTCCTCGTCCTTTCGTACCTGCATCATTTCGTAAGGCTGTTTTTCTCAATCTTCACTCGCTGTTACCCACCCTGGCGTATAGGGCTTCACGCAAACGGTGCTTTGCCGCCGATTATTAGTGGCTGATCTGGAACTGCCGAACGTAGCAAACTGGTGTCGCACGATTGTGCTCGACCCTGCCAGCGTGTCTAAAGGTATTACCAGTCCACACCAATCCGCTAGGCACTTTTCTTACCCCTGCGTGCTCGCTTTGAACGTGTCCACATCGACCATCGTTGGACCTCTGGCCTCCCTCCCAGCGGTAAGAAAATACATTCTTACGTTGTATAGATCGCGTTCACACGATGGACCGAGGCTATCCCTCTCTCTGTCGCCAACGCGGAATCCATAGCTAAAGCTTTCTTGGCTTCATTTGGATTTCGCGCTTTGATGTGCCGCTTTCTGTCACAACAGACCAAGGTAGACCTTTTGAATCCTTCTTATGGAGAGATTTGATGAATCTTCTTGGTTCAGAGAAGATTCACACGACTTTTTTCAATCCAAAAGCGAACGGCATTGTTGAACGTTTCCACCGTCAGCTAAAGGCTTCTCTTCTAGCTCAGCCCAATCCGGAAAATTGCGGACTGATGCTCTCCCGTAATGTAATGCTTGGCTTCGCTCGGCGCAGTTAAAGAGGATCTTGCACTGTTCGCTGCTGAATTAGTGTTATGGTCTTCTCTTCGTGTTTCCAGGGACTTCTTTCTCTCAGTGCTTACTCCTCCTTCTACAGCGACCGCTGTGCTTATTCTACCCGCCTTATGAGCGCCACTGTGCTTCGTCGTGCGAGGACCAATAGCTCCTTCTGCGTCCACACAAGTGGCATTCCTATATCCCTAAGGACCTTTCCTCCTGCACTCATGTCTTCGTCGACATGACTCCCACCGCACCGCTCTCCAACCTAAGTACGATGGACCTTTTCCTGTGATACTTAGGAAGGAGAAATTCTTTACGATCCAGCGTCCCACACCGCACAAAAGTCGTTTCAATCGACCGTCTTAAGCCTGCCTTCTTCGACGAGGCGAATCCTCTTCCTGTTCTTGACCCTGACGCTTTACCTTTTGTTTCAATTTATTTCTCCTTCAACTCGTTCTTTTAACGTTTCTTCTCCTCCTACATCTCTTCCTCCTCCTTCTCCATTCAGGTGTCCTATGCCTTCCCTGATCCTCTTCCTTACCCTCCTTCTCCACAGCCAACAGCACCAATACGACCGGCTCAGACTCCACCGCACGGTTCATCGTCATGCACCATATGCCTCCCTCCACTTCCGGCTTCAGGATCTTCAACTCCAGCTTTCCACCTCGGGGCTTACTCTTACGACCACACGCAGATGTTCGACTCGCCCGATCACCGCCGCTCACAATTCTGGGAATCCTGTCCAGAGCTCCATCCCAACCGCCTACTAGAATTCGAGCAGGGCGTTAGGCACATTCAGATGCGCCGGCGCGCTATGAGAATAGTTCGTGCCTTCAGCACTGCAGGGAAGTATCTGTGGTGAATTGAGGTCAGGTCAATCTTACCAACATAGCACGCAAATGCAATAGCGGAGTTTATTAACGAACTCCTTTTCTCACCATGGCAAATTTATAAATTATGAATACGACTGTCGTGCGTCCTCATCTTTGATACTACTGACATGCCTCTAATCTCATTCAAGCGCCATTTTCGCACGACAACGACGCTTTCTAATTACTTAGAAGAATTATGGATTTTTACCATTTTATGAAGTCTTAAAGCTTATTAAAGCATATGATATTTCTCGTATTGCCATGGTGAGTGAAATAGACAGTGCAATTAATATTTATTAATAAATAATAGTGGTAAATATTGGTACCCTGTGAAGTGGCGTTATTATAACGTATTTCTTTATATATTTTTATTTATAATTACTTAGCTAGCTTATCCTCATGGTAGCACCCTTAGATTAGTATATACTAAGGGCCTATTATTTTATGTAAGCCACTTTCATAGGGAACCTACGCCCGATTTTTGTTTGGCCACTAATATCTTTCGATTTTTATGTAGGCCAACAAGTGGCCATCTAATAGGCCCATAATTTTTATTCCTTTTTATTATATAAATTTAGTAAGAAGTTAATTGATTTATTATATTTTATGTTTAAAATTTATTTAATTATTTTTATTTCATAATAATTTTTATATAGGCCAACAAGTAGGCCATCTAATAGGTCCCAAAATTTTATTAACTGATTTTATATACTACATTCAATATAAGAGAATTATTTATTATATTTTATGATTAAATTTAGATTTATTTTATTTTTATTTTTGCTTTAGATTAGTATTCTATTTTGTTTTAATCCAGGTACTGGGGTCCGTGTTATTTTCTTCTAAAAATACAAATTCAACTGTAATCAAGTCTTTAACTCGACCTTTGGTTTGAGCCCATTAACATTTCGAACATCGACGATTCTGGACCACGCTAATATATATATATATATATATAATAATATAGTATATGAAATATTATATATAATTATATATATATATATATATAATGATAGATATTTATATAAATGGGTTATATATATATATATATATATATATATAGGGTGTCCCGTGAGGAAACGTCAATATTGCTGGTGGTGACTCAATATGTCAGTGCGAGCACAAATGTTCATATAAACGTATGTCCTACTCTGCATGGTTACCGTGTTATACCGGTTTACATATTGGACCGGATGTACATGTTATAATACTGTTTGATTTGGCAACAGAGCTTTTAGCGACGTACAGCGGGAATATTAGAAACCATTGATACGCAATATGCTTTAATAATATCCAATGCATCAATGTGCCAAAGAAGAATGGCAACCTTAGAATTTTTATTACACCTAACAATAGCTTATGTACGTCCAGAATCAACATAAAGGGTTATGTGCTATTAACATGTAATCATAATGTTATGAATAATACAGTATTAGGGATTAACTGACTCATACTACTATTATTACACATACTAGTAATATTAACAATACTATGAATACGACTAATAATAATATTAATTAAGGATAAAATAAATTAATACGATAATAATAATAATAATAATACAATAACAATAATACGAATAATAATACGAATAACGTTACTGATACCAATGAAACAGAAATACTGTAGTACTAGTAGCATCTAATACAACTCATTCTCAAGTATTTCGACGAGACATTCACTGCTTTTCTCTGTTCGTCGAAGAACAGCACTTGTTGCCTGTCGGAGTACGTCCTCACGTTCCCTGTATAGGGCAGCAACGTCCATTATGCGGTCAACTAGGTCATCCTTTGTTGCAACTCTCCTTCTGTATACCTCTGACTTCATCCAACCCCATAAACAGAAGTCCAAAGGGGTTAGGTCTGGAGATCGTGGTGGCCACGGAATGGAACCACCACGGCCTATCCACCGCCCTGGGTATGTGTGGTCGGGATATCGCCTGACAACGGCGGTGGAATGCATAGGGGCCCCAGCATGTTGAAAATACATGGCTCTCCGTGTTGACAGCAGGACATTCTCTAGTTGGAATGGTAAGGTACATCGCAAGAAAAGCGAGATGCTTAGCACCCGTTATCCTGCCATGGAAAACAACCAAAACGATCAACATGTTGTCGATCATACTGCACCTCACATTCACAGAGAGCCGTCTTTGGAAGTGCGTTTGCACTGTACCGTGTGGATTCCTTTGCAACCATAGGTTTGCGTTGCGTGTGTTGTTGATTCCACAACAGATGAATGTGGCTTCATCTGTATACAATGCATATGGCAGTATGGCACGATTAGCAAGTATCCACCTACTGTCGCCTTCATGCAGTGATTGCAAAGTCTGTATATGAAAGGGGTACATGTGCTCTCGACGTAGTGTTTGCCATACACGTGTTCGTGTAATACCAAAACGTGAAGATATTCGGCGAAAAAAAGAAAAGAGAGGGGATGTAGATGTGCTTAATGTGGGTACATTCACGCATGGCAAGAATCGCCTTCCTCTCCTCCACATGGATTCTGACGACCACGCTCCGATGCTAATATGCAAACGGTGCTGGGACTGACCACGTTCACGCAAACGTATTGTAAGCGTCTGTAGCTAAAACATTCTGACGATTCGCGGATCGACTTTCTAGGAAAAGCTGTCGATGCGGGTAATTTCCATACAGAAGCAGGGCACTACCATGTACAGTATCCGTACACCATACGATCATAAGTGCTACACTAATTCAGGCTACTAGTAATAATTATGCGGCATTTCCTATTGACACGTTGGATACGACCCGACTAACAACCCAATATCTTGTCAATAAACCTAAAACATTCACGTCGTTCGGTTAGTCAGTGGGAAGTGGTAAAAGTAAAAATTACGTTGCCTTTTCTTCCTTTGCTACGTGCATTGCATTTTTGAAAATAATTAGCATGGGTTTCTAAATATTCTTAATAATTATTATTAATCAATTATTTAATTAATTAATATAATAATATTCTTTATAATTAATTATTTAATAATTAATAATAAATTCTTAATATTAATAATAATTAATTTAATTAGTAAGTAAGTGTTCTTCGACGTGCAAGAGAAATGTAGTAATCGTCGCGTGGAATATTATTTGAGGAATGTGATTATGAGATTCTACTAGATACAGTATTTTTGTTCATTGTTATTAAGTAATGTTTTTCGTATTAATTATTCCGCCATATTATTATGGCTATCCGCTATTCATTATTATCCGTAGTAATATTATTATTAGTCGTATTTAACAGTATAATTAAAATAATAAGTGTCAAGTTCGAGGATCAGGGCCCTCTTAACCGCTAGGCAAACTAGGCAAATGCCCGCCTAGGGCAGCAGAATATGAGGGCGACCCTAGGTGGCTAGAACGCGGCAGACAAAGACAGCAAAAAAAAATGAAAAGAAAAATAATATATATATATAGGTATATTATATATATATATATAGTATATAGTAGATATATATTTATATATATATAGAGATATATATATATATAGTTATATATATATATATATATAATATTTATATATATATGATATATTATATATATATAATATATAATTATATAATATATATATATTATAAGACGTAATGGTAGCTATATATATACTTATATTATATATACATTTATTTTAGTAGAAAGTTTAGACCACGAACTTTTGTATTAAATCGATGAGAGTGAAATATATAGAGATTATGGTATATATATATATATATTATATATATCTTTTTTTTCTTTTTCTTTTTCCCTTTTTTTTATTTATTCTTCATCCTATCAGCCGCGCAAGCGTCTTTCTCCAGACCTATCCCTCTGCTGCACTATTTCCCTTCTCTTTAGCACTCTCATTTTTGTAGTAGCTGACATCTTTCCAGAGAGTCCTCCACCCGACTGGTCAATCCATCTTTTCTTCGGTTTCCCTTGGTCTCTGTCCGTCTGGTGTCCATTACCATCTTCTTTTCGGCATTCTGTCCTGCTCCATCCTCTCCAGATTTCCCCACCATCTCAATCTCCCCCACATCCATTTTCAGTATCATCTTCTTCACCCCTTTATCTTCCTAATTAATTCATTCCTTATTCTGTCTCTCCTATCTTTCCAATCATAGTTCTTAATAACCATCTTCGCCGCTTGTATTCTACTCTCCTCTCTTCTCGTTGTTTTCCATGTTTCCGCTCCGGTACAGCAGCGTCGAAGTCAGTATACTGTTAAAAATCACTTTTTTAACCTCTATTCCGATGTTTTATCTTTCATCATGGGGTATATACCGCTTTCATAACAAATCCATACTTTTCCATTCTTGACGTAATCTCTCCTCCACTTCCATCCCTTCTGTTAAAACATCCTCCGAGATATGCAGGTATTTAACCAGCCTTCACCTCCGTCCCATGAGGCTCACCACCATCCTCAATCCGCCTCACTCATTTCTCCGTTTATTGTTAATATCTCTTGTCTTCTGTATGTTCATCTTCATCCCTGTCCTCCAACTCCTCCGTAAACAACTCCACCACTTCTCGAATCGTCTCCCTCTCTCGCGATCCAACATGCCAGATCTCCGCAATTATGCCATTATGTCCCCTTCAAATTCTCCCATTCTCTCCCTCACTTTCCTTATCACAACGTCGTCAAAATATAATATAAACAGCAGAGGCGAGATAAACACTCCCCTGCTTCACTCCTGTTTTAACCTCAAACCATCTATCGTTCTCGCACTCAGTATCTAATCATTACAACTGCATTTCTACATAACATTTTACTTTCTATTGCCTTCTTTAATCTGCCCCTCACTCCATCAGTTCCTCTCCCATAGCTCTCCAGGAGCTTTTTCACTGGCACGAAATTTCAAAATGCCTTGCAAGCGAAGTCGAGATGAACGCTAACAAAGAATCGTCTTGCCAAGTATTCCAAGACATCTTACTTCCAACGAGACTGCATCTCCCTTAGTGTGAATAAGAGGAGTCCGTCGTCCTGCTTCCTCCTTCTATACCCGTACTGATCTCTCAACCGAGGAGTCTCTGCTACCTTCCGCTCTCAGGCCTCCTCTCCAATATTTACTTTCAGTATATTTTCGTATATATAATATAGATAAATATGATAATATATTAGTATAATTTATAGATATATGAGTAAGAAGTGAGTTTATAGATATAGATATAGTATAGTAGTAATAGAATATAGATAGTAATGAGTAGATGAAGTAATAGTAATGAAGATAGATATATATATATAATATATGTAGTAATATAATTTTACATATGCTTGTAGCGTGATATTTTTTTGCCTAGGCGGACAAATGGGTGG